>CM049595.1:6557409-6793571 GCA_026979955.1 Megalurothrips usitatus | reverse complement strand
TTGATCTTAAAAGAAAATCCTCCTTTCAGAGCGGAGCGGCGCGCCCGGCGGCTCCTCCTCTCCTTCTCTGCACACAGCATTGCTGTGCTGCACCCCGCAGCCCCTGCAGCGCCCGCCGCCCGCAGCGGCTCCGAGAGGGCCTAACGGCGGACGGCGGCACCGGACCGCTGGCCGGCCGGCCGGACCGAGGCAGGCGACGGCCTCGGCCGCCTCGAGCGCGGTCCGGGGGCGGGGTTGAGGGCGGGCGGCGACAGTCGGGGGCCGCGCGGTGCTGCTGGCGCTGCAGAGCAGCCGGCTCCGGCTCGGGGGCGGCTCGGGGGCGGCTCGGGGGCGGCGGCGCGGCGCTGCCTCGCGGCTAATTGGGTCGCCGCTCTGCCCCGGAGGTCCTCCCGAAAGAAGACGGCCCGGTCAGACGGACGTATCTCCGCCGGCCCCGGAGGCCCGGACTCCCGGAGTGGCGCTGCCGCCGCCGCCGTCTTCTCCTCGTCGTCTCCCTCCTTGTCATGTCCACTTGGCCCGGCACAGAGTAAGTCTGCAAATTAATGAACGACCGACCCACTTTGTACGTTGTCGCAGGCGAGTGTGTCGTCGAGGGCTATGCGGCAGTGCCGGGGCGGGGGCCGGGCCGGGCCGGGGCGCCAGCAGCGGCTCAGGTGGACTACATAGTCCCTGCCACCAAAGAGCGGCGCTGCCGACTGTCGCAGCTCGCGGGGGGTGGCGGCCTCGACCGGATTGAGTGCACATGCAGGAGGCCGAACGTGCTCTGTACGGGGGTGGGTTCGGTCACAAATTTTTAAAAAAACACCCCCACTTCGTGAGATTACTGGTAATCCCGGAGTTTGACAACATATTATTACGGTACAAATATCTTTTTTTTTGTTTCAGATTTCGAAAAATTCGACATGGATGACTGGCGAGGTCTTATATCGACAGCCGTTTTGGAAGAAACAGAAGGGGAAGAGCACCAAAAAAAAAATCCACGTTCATTTCCGTCTATCCGCGTTAGGCGGGTCAGAAATTGAATTAACGATATTCCAATCACTCCTCCCCCCCCCCTTCCCCCTTCCGCCGCTTTTTGGCGAGCGTGCCGTGTTTGTGTGAATGGGTAATGCGCGGGTGATGTACACATACGCATGCAGGACCGCCTCCCCGCCAAACCGCGGAATGATTTGCATATACACCGCACCTGACACCGGCGCCACGCCGCGCCGCTCAGCAGCGCCGCCACCGCTGCCCGTGTCGCGTAAAAGTCAACATCACCTCGTTCAACAAAACCCCGCGTGACCTTTTCTCGAGTCCTTGCGGCGGCGGTGTGGGGTGGCAGTGCAGCAAGGGAACCAAACTGTCCTCGGTGCGAGCGGCATCGCGTTGCTCGGTGGGTTCGACTCCCACAGACGGCCCCTCCAGTCGCCACTGCCGCCTCCACATACGCCACGCTACATAACGTGACAGCACACAACGGCCCATAACGCCACGAATTAAAAATATAGTTTTTCTTTACGTTCTAGGGTTTTTTTTCACGTTTTTTTTTCAATTTTCCAATCTACAAGTACCTGTATTGATATTCTAGTCCTGCTGTCCTCCGTCGGGGCCAGAAGTGATCGCCGCGCCGCACGCAGCGCGCACGCAGCGCTGCCAGCCATAAACAAATGAAGGTGTTTGCGGGATTATCATTCGGCCTGGTTTATGGGATGCGGCGGGACGCTGCAGGACGCTGCCGCCGGCTACTGCGGCTACTGCATGTCCGGGGCACGGAGGAGCCGCGGGTGGTGAGGTGGGGTGGGGCCGGCGGGGCGGGGCGGGGCGGGACCGCCGGCGGGGCAGGCTGGGAGTGCGGCCTGCGAGCGCGGCCTGCGAGCGCGGCCGGCCCCGCATACCGCTTGGGGATGTCCGCGTGCACAGCGCCGCAGCGCAGCCCCCACAGCAAGTGGTGTGCTGTTTCACAGCGCATGTACCGGCCGGCATACTTTATGAAGGGAAAAGCTATAGTGGTTTAATATTAAATCGCGTTCCGGCCGGCCGGCCAGCCGCTCTATACTCTGTGTGTCTGTGTGTGTCTGTGTGTGTTGTAGTGGATAGAGAGGGCCCGAGGGCCTCGGGGATAATTCGGGACACAGACACCGGGACCGGAGCTGTGATCGATACAGCGGTAATGCGTGCACCACGCCACAGGACCGCGCCCTCCGCGGCCCCCGCAGCTCCGCAGGTGTGTGAGCCGTGCCTGCGGTGCGCACAGCCCCACCCCCGCTGCCCGCTGCCCTCGCCCGGAGCCCCGGGCAGAGCGGAGCAGAGGCAGCTCCCGCAGACTTGGAACTTTTCTTGTGTTACATCAAGCCATAATCCCTTCCTGCCCGCCCGCCAGCCCGCCCTCGCAAAAGGTAAAGGGTTAAGGGATGAGAGGGCAGAGGGCCCCAACGTCACGAAATTAGCTTCGGGTAAACTGAGCCGCTCCAATCCCGGGGGCTGTGCCTGGCCGTGCCCGCCTCACATAACACGCCCGCCCGCCCCCGGCAGCGCCGCCGCCCCCGGCCGCTGCCGCCGCTCCCGGCTTGGCCCCAGGTGGTGCGGTGCAGAGAGAAAGGCTTGTTTCGTTACTGTCTTAGAGGAGCCGCCAGCCGCCGCGCTCTCGTCCACAGGGGCCCTCAGCGAGCCTTGAGTAGGGGACGGGGCGGGAAGGTCGGACCCGGGCCACCGGGGTCAGAGGTCACGCACCCCAATTTGGGAGCCGGCTCATGCCGCGGGATTTCTCATACCGGCACTCCCCGGGGCCGTGTCTCGAAGCCCGCGCCGCCCCGTTTGGCAAATGGCTGGATTCCTCATAAGCTGCCCGGAGCTCCACGGCCAACTTTACCGCACCGACTATTGGCAAACCGCACTGACTATTGGCAGTCTTAATTTCTCGCAGAGCGGGGCGCCCTCGGAGGTCCCCGCCGAGCACACTGGCGCGGCCCTGCGACACTCGCCTGACTGCGCGCCGCTAGACTCGGCTGGCGCGGCGGCGCTACTGGCAGCACACGCTAGCGCGGCTAAACACCGGGCGAAAGCACTAATAATTAAGCTATTAAACCAACCCGCGCACGCACACAAGCGCAGCTTGTTTATTTACATACTAATGCCCACGTTCGACGACGTCCGCGGCGGGGCCGTGCGGAGCCGTGCGGAGCCGCGGGCCGCGCGGTGTGTGTAGCGAGTGGCACCGGGGCCCCCGTGCTGCTGGAGCCGCCCGACGCCGTCCCGACGCCGTCCCGACGCCGGCCGACGACACGCCCCCTGCGTGACTCCGGCGGCGCTGTCCGCGTCACTCAGGCCACCGCCGGGCGCCCCAAATATGCGGGGCGCGCCACGCGATGCGACAGGACGCGGCGGCGCCCCGACCCGCCCAGCGCCCAGCCCGCGTTGCCGCAGCGAAGTTCACGACCCGAGCGGTGCTGCTGTGGCGGCGGAGCCCGGCAGCCCGGCCGTGGAAAAGACTTTTTTACGTATCGCCGCGATTTTTGACGCGGCGCGACACAGAAGACCAGAGATGTGCCGGCGGCGGGCCGCGGCCGTGTGACGGCGGCCCCACGCCCCGCGCCCCGCCGGCTGCCGGGGCCGGGCACTCGCCGCACCCGGCTCCCCTCATTACCCGCAGTAAACGAGCAGGCGACTCCAACCCGTCTTTCAAGAATGCACGCTTCTGTTTTGCGGGGCGGCGGCGGCGGCGGCGGGGCTGGTCCGGTAATGCCGGCCGGCACTGCATACGCATGCTCTCATCAAACCCCGCGCGCAGTTAGCGTCTCTGCCCCGCGGGCTCGGGCGGCAGGGAGCCAGCCGGACCCAGGGCCGCCGCCGCCGCCGCCGCCGCCGCCGCCGGGCAGGGCCGTGGCATGTCGTCGCACCCGACCCGACCCCGAATCCTGCGCTACGCGCCGCCACGCCGAATCATTTACACGGGCGTGCGCTTATAAAGGCGCGCGGCGGGCAGTAGCTGCGCCGCCTGCACCGCAGCCGCGGACTGGAACACGGCGCGCGGATGACTGACAGCCTGGCCAACGTGCCGGGAATTACGGATCGGCATGAACATCTTGTCGGATATCGGCTCGGCGCCGGCCCCGCTGCCCGGCTGCGCTCGCCCCGGACAACAACGTCCACCGACGAGACGTTTTCAAAAAAATAAATATGAACGTGATTTGCAGTGATCTCCACGTTTATGTGCTTTAATTAGAGGCGCCGCGGCCGTATATCATCGCTGATGGGGCCGCGGCTGTCATCTTTTCGTGTAATAAAATCCAGGACGTGAAATGTGTTTGCATTGAGTGTGTGTGTGTGTGTGCTCACATGGTCGCGGCATCGTCGTCGTCGTCGTCGTCTCGACGTCCGACGTGCCTGCCGCCGCCGGCCCCGCGGCCCTTCTCAGGCCGAACCGCGCGCACAGCAAAAACTGGTCGAATTCCCTCACCCAGCCGGACCTTGGCCGGGCCGCGGGCCGCGGGCACATACACGATGCCGCCCCGGGAGGCGCGCAGCACCGCAACCGTGTCGTCCCACAGACCGCCCTTTAACGCGGCAAACGTTCCCACCAATAATACAGGAAGCTGTTAAATTGTTTTTTAGAATTAGAAGCATAAAATATTCCAAATTCCCAAATTTTGATTTTAATAAAGTTACTAAATCCAGTCTGCCAAAGTGCACGAAACGAACTGCATACGGTTTAGCCCTCTAGGAAGAGATAGACGCTTTTCCGGCGCTAAAATGGTCTTTCAATATCCTTGACAAAATTCAAAAAATTAAATGTGGTTTTTATGAGCGTCGTGTTGTTAGAATTTATAAGTTTACCGCATTTGAGAGCTGGACTGTAGCGGCAGCGCGCGCTCTCGGACGGTAAAAATACGGCTCGGATATCCCGGAGCTCCGGAGGCCAGCCCGGCAGTCCGCCCTCTCACGCGGAGCTCTGCTACACAGCGGCGCCACCCTGATTAATTTTTCCAGACAACGCCTGACTAGCGCCGCCCGAGTCCGGGTCACCCCCCGACGACGACGGTTTGTTATTTTTCTTTCATTTTCATCCCCGAGTCTTGATTACGGCCGTTTTACCGCACGGGGCGCGCCGCGGGCTCAGGCCGGGCTCTGGCCGGGAGGGCGGACCTCCAGGGCGGGACTGGCGGGACCTGGCCGACCCTCCCCGCCCACGTGCATACACAGCGCGTGGACGTCTGGGCGCCAAATCAAGTGCGGAGGGAGAGAGGGCCAGAGAGAGAGAGAGAGAGAGAGAGAGAGGGGGGGGGGGGACTGGGCGGAATGATTGCCCGGGGAGGAACACGGTATGGCCCCCGTTGAGTGCGGTGTGTCACATTAAAAATGGAATGACTGAGTCGGCGAGGTGGGAGCACTCCGTGTTCTGCTATCCGCGGACTCAACAATGAAGAGGGGGTCGTCATCAAGCTTCCTCTGAGTCCTGCCTGACGGCCAGGGGAGGTGGGAGGGGAAGGGGGGGGGGGGGGGCGTCGACGGGGGCCTAGTCCGGTCGCCGTCGTCGCCTGCCGCCCCTATTCCCCTGCCGTGCCGGCAGAGTCGAGTTTCAGTCCCACGGCACATGGCGGGATGGGGTAGCACAGCACTGGTCAGTGAGTGCCCCCACCCCGCCTCTGCCCACTCTAAGCCCGGGCTAAAACCCTCTCGCGTCTTCTACTCCCCCACCCCACCCTCTCCCTCTCACTCCCTCCCCCCGCGCCCCCAGCTCCCCGGGGCCCTCCGACACTCTGCATCTCTCTCATTGCTCCAATATTTTATTCATGCGAGACTTGTATCGTTTTAATATTAATTCCGCCGCAATTCACTCATCCCGCATATGGGCAGGGGGAAGGGGAGGGTAGCGGGGGCATACTATATTTTATTACTAAGTTACAAGAAAGGGTTTTTCTTTCCCGACGGCGCAGCGGCAAAGGGGGAGAAAAATGTGAAATTACGGGCAATTACTCGAAGCGTCGGCGGCGCGGCGTGCGTGCCGTGTGTAGTGTAGTACACAGCGGGCGACCCGTCCGTCAGACACCTGGCCGATGCGTATCGGAGATAGCGACGCCTCCGCGCGCCCCGCGTGTCCCGTCGGGCCACGCGCGATAACGAAAATAGGCGTCGAAAAAATACAAGAGGGGGGGGGGGAGGGGTAAATCAAATTACAACGTGTTTGATTGCCTACGCGCGGACTGCTGTTCTATACGGTCGGCCGCCGCCGCCGTTTTCAGCCTCGATTTGTCATACCGGATACAGTTCTCGCCGTGTTGGCGCGGGAATTCGTTTTGTTTTCCGGCAGTTGGCGCGCCGTATCGCGCGCCACGCGCTGCGTTGTATGCACACCAGTACTACCAACCGTCTGCGAACATATGCCGCGGCGACGACGCGAACGCAAGACCCCCGCGGCCGGCCGGCCTGGCCTGTCCTGTCCGTCTGTCCAGCCGCGAAACGTATTCTAGGCGCGTAACCCCCGTGACACACCTGTGTGTTCCGCGGCGGCGGCGGCGGCGGCGGCGGCGCGGTGTCTCATACGCATTCGGCGACGCGAGGCGACGCGCTCTCGGCCTACAGTACGCGGCAGCTTTCCCCCCGGATGAAGTATCGCCGGGCAGAACGTTCGCCGTCGACACGCCGCGCGGCGACTCATAAAGTACCGTGCGACGCAAACGCACCGGGACCGGCGCACGCGGCACGGCACGGCACGGCCCCACGGCCGACCTGTGCGATAATCATTTTCACGCGCCGAGATGCATGCAGTAAATTACTACAAAATTCGCGCGCGGGACTCCGGCCACCGAAGCTCGACGAGGCTCGACCCGCAGCAAAACACTCACCCCTTATTTTCGATCCGCAAATATTTTATTTTTATTTGCCTCTTTTTTTTTGCTTCGACTCAAAAAAAAATTATCGGCGAACAACGACGCGGCGCCACAACACAGCTAATGGGCAAATTAGCGGAATTTTCCGCCGAAACGGTGGCAGAAGCAGGGCAATCCGGGGCGCCCACTTGACACTCGGCGCTCGGTTCGCCCCCGGGCGCCTCCCGGTGGCCGGGGACCGCGCCGCCGCATCCAGCCAGAGCCGAGCACGGAACATGCAAACGCCAGGGCCGTACGTACGGGGTCCCCGCGAGCAGAGGAGAGGGGCGGGGGGGGGGGGGGGGGGGCAGTAAGCAGTTTAGTGGCGCAGAATGCGAGCGATCGAGCCCCGATCCGGTTCGGAGGGCACTCGGAGAGGCGGCTTGCTACCGCAGCTACCGCATCTACCGCCGCACCACCGCCTCATGCCCCATGCTCACATTATTTTGCGGCTGCTGCTGCCGCTGCAGCGGCGGCGGTACATTTTTGGCATTCCGCGCCCCGTCACATTGAGTCAAGCAGGGAGACGCACGGCGCGCGGCGGCGGGGCGACTCCCGGCCCGTGTGACTGGGGACTGTCCTTAAAGTACGCCCTCACCACGTCACGCTCTCTCTCTCCCTCACACACACACGAGACGCACTCACGCGTGTAGCCCTTTGCGTCTCCGCGGCACCGGGGCGAGCAGTACTCGCGCGGTGCGATGCGGGCACCGATATTAACCGGCTTGTTGCGTACTGTACGAGCTGATTACTTCCGTGCGTGCGTCTGGCCGCGTGCGCACCACAGCCGGGCTAACTGCTGGAACTATCTCCGTACCGCCGTACCTGGTGGTGCACTGCATCGCCGTGGCTGTCGGCCGGGGGATGGGGGACGGCCCTCGACGCGCGTTGTCGTCGCCGTGCCTTTGGCGGCCGTCTGCCCGCGGGGCCAGGATCCGGGTCTTGTTCTTCCGGTCATCTTCTCCGCTTCCGGCCTGAGGGCGCCCACGGAATCCGCGCGAGGGTGGCAACTCCCGGAGCAGTGCTGGGACGAAGCTCAAAATCAAGACGGCGGCCAAGTCCGGCCGTCCCTCTCGGTAGAAATCAAAGAACATACGCGTGCCAGCCCTAACGCGAGCTCACGCCACGTCCTTGCGCTAGGAAATCCTATTACTTCTTCAGTTGAGACGGCACAAGAAGAGGACGCCGCGGAGGACCTGGGAGGACGCCTTTCCCGCGGTCAGGAACAGGGGTGCGTTGGCCGCACTGCGCCGCCAGCCCGCCGCCAGCTTGCCGCCGTACCGCCGCATCGCGTGTCGCACTCCCACGCCCCTGATTGGTCGACTGCTGAGGGCGCGCGCGGCGGGGTAGCTCGGCCCGGGCGGCGCGCCTCACGAGTGCGACAGGGACGACGATACAGGGTGACGGAGACAGAGCGGCAGAGGGAAGGCCAGCCGCCGCCGACGACCTGTCCGGACACGTCAGCTTGCGCAGTGTCGCTGAGCCCGCCGCCGTGCCGTGCCGTGCAGTGCCTCACCGCTTCCCACCCCACACCCCGAGTGAGTGGCGCGCGCGGAAAAGTGTCCTCCCAGTCCGCACAGCGCGCGGGTCTCTAGTTTCACGTCGCCGCATCCTTGCGCGGATTTTATTGGTTGAATCGGGAAATGAAATACTTGAGACAGGAATCCAAGCGTAAAGCCTAGCTGCACGTCAGGCAGACATTGGGCCGCCGAGACCGTACTGTTGTGAGTAGTCAATTTCCTTTCCGCGGAGAAGGAGCCGCGGGCTCGAAGTCCCTCGCCTCTCATGTAGGCTCGGCGAAGTGAAGGGGGGGGGGGGAGGTGCACCAAACTCGCATAACTACTTCGCGTGAAGCGCCCGTTTGAAGTTTTTGGAAAGCCCGCGGCGGCGGCGGGGGGAGTGACAGGTGGAGAAGAAGGGAAAAAGGAAAGTGATACTTGTGCAAGTCATTTTTCGGTGGCACCGCGCTGCTAAAAATCGGACTTGGCGTGAAGTTGCGAGGAGGCGCAGCTGTGTGCGCTGCACGCGTCGGAGGCAGGTGTAAGGGCGGCGGGGGCGGGGCCGGCGCTAATAGTGTGGGAGGGCCTCGCACCCGTTAGGGGGCCGTCCCTAAGCGCCGGCCGCGTCCGCCGCCGAGTCGCGATGGGAAAAAAATATTTCCCGCTTTATAAATAATGATAATTGCATGAGACCGTGGGCACGGGGGCGCCGCGCCGACTCCGTTCTGCAGTCGGTTCTCCTTAGATAATTCCGTAATGCGCTTTTGATTGCCCTGCTCTGTCGCTTCTATGCCTTTCTGATGCACCCACCACTACCGCCACCAACCACTCCCTGCACTGTGTCGCTCGTTCTTTTTTTTTTCTTCTTGCATTTTTCAAAAGTCTTGTGATGCGGTGCGAATAAGCGTGACGTGCTTTAAGGGCACCCTCTGGTCTCTCGTATCCGAAAGTCGTCTCTGTGGTGTCATTAGGCGATGCTTTAGCTCTGATGTATAACGACTTGGGAATTTCTCATGGGTTGTGTGTGTGTGTGTGTGCGCGTGTGCGTGGCCAGGTGATCGGCAACGCCACGCCCCCGCTACGACGACCAATAGCAGGAGACTGTCCTGCCAACTCCTTTCACTACGTGGACGGCCCGCTCGCACGCGTGTCCACGGAAGCAATCTCCCCCGGCGGGCGCGCAAGCGATGCTCCGCCCGATACAAACTGCCAATAAGCGCCGGCCGGATTATAACCTCTACCGCAGCCCTCCTGTCTAATCATCGGCGTGCAATGGGCGTTATTCGCAGCGAGGCGCCGACGCGTCCGGATGTAGTGCGGGAGCGTTCACGAACCATACGTGCTGTGAAAGAAACTGACCTGGACGTGCACCGTCGGGAACGAGAATGGTGCTCTTTCTATCTATCTCTGTCTGTGCTCTCTCTCTGAGGTGCGGTCTTCCCTCGCGACTCCCCCGAACACCGGTACGACAGAGAGGACTCGCGGCGGCGGTGGCCGGCGGCTCCTCTCCTCCTCAAGACCAGCCGTAGTTCGGCATCCGGCCGACAGACTGCGCGCCCTGGTCGTCGTGGAGCTGCCGGAGCTCGCAGGGGAGCCGCGAGCCGGCGGCCGGGTCCAGGCTGCACCGCCGCCGCCGCCGCCGCCGCCGCCGCCACGCCAACGCCGCGACAGGTCCGCGGCGAGCCGAACGAAGCCGAAGCCGAGGCCGAGCCGAGCCGGCCGGAGCCGAAGCCTCGGCAGTACCGAGTCGGCGCCCCCTCCGAACGCACCGTCCGTGCCGCGCCGGCGTCCGTGGCCCGCGCCTCGTCATCGCGGAGCACCGCGATCTCCGCGAACGCGACAAGTGTGTGTCTCGCGTGCGTCGTGCGTGTCCGCGCGTGTGTGTGCCGTGTGTTTACGCGTGTCTCTTCTCGCCCACCCACCGGATTTGTGCGGGGAAGGGATATATTTGTCTTAAACGTGTGCTTAAGTGCTGTAAAGCGTGTGCTTAAGAAATTCGAAGAAATATATATTTTTTTGGTTCGGGTGGAAAATAGTATTGAAAAGTGTTTCATACGGCAGACGTGATTCCAGTGCGCTCCGACTGAGGATTTGAGACCTGGTCACTCTGCTAAGTGCTGTGAATTCTAGTGCGGATATATTTTGAAAATAAGATATAGTCAGTCTAGTGTCCGTTACCACAGGGATTTGGTCGGACCTGTGAGTGAGTGAGTGATGTGGTCCCAGCGGATGATGGGAAAGTGATGTGCTCATTTTTTGGATACGACCGACTGACTTTGGATACTAACGCGCGCTCCCTAAGGTGAGTACGTGAGGGTTAAGAGGGGTTAAGGTGGTCTTACGGCAGGTCCTGAGACGCGCGCTGACGTCCTGACGTTCCTCTGGAGGGTTGGCAGGAGAAACCCGGCGGAGAGAAGGTATGAAGCGGCATGGGTATAGTGTTCATGAATTTCAGATCGGCGAGATGAAGGAGTAACGGCGCGCATGGCGGCCGGGGAAGGGGAAGGGGGCCTCGGGATATTTTTCTCGGTCTTGATTACGTCCCATTCTAGGAAATGCCGGTCATAAATAATTTATCGCCCGGCGTCGCTGGCCGCCGGTATAAGAAAAGAAAGAGAGAGGTGAAGAGAGAGAAAGAGAGAGAGAGTGGCACGGGGTATATACCCTATACGAGTACGACACGGTTCGACTTTATGTACGTGTTCTCGTTCTGATCGGATGCGAGCTGCGAGCGCTCTGCTCACGGTTTAGCGCCGGACCGCGGGGGTCAGCGGGGGCGCCGCCGTTGAGTCCAATGTCGGAGCCCGAACCCGCGGATCGGTGAGAGAGTTCGGCGGGGGAGGAGGTTGGTAGCGGGCCGGGGCCCGGGCCCCGGGCGGCTGCGCTGCACGTCTGCACGGCTGCACGCAGGACGGCCGGCCGGGTCCGGGCTGCCAGGAGGAGAGGATGCGATGCAGGAGCGAAGCGGCAACGCCGTGCCGTCCCATCGGCAGGTTGTGTCCGCCTGTCTGAGGAGGCCCGGCCCCGGCTGCCCGCCCTGCCAGCCACGGACTGTCAGAGCGGCGGGCAGACGGACGGACGGGCGGAGCGGCCTCAAGACCGACCGGCGGAAAAAAAAGTGAGCCCGAAATGAAGGAGGTGTTCTTTGCCTGGAACACGGGCTGTTCGGGACGGTACACAAAAGGGCCGCGCCGTCCGTAAGGGCACGGGAAGTAGCGCCCTCCGGAGCCCTCGAGACACCGATATTTTTGTGGAGTGTCCCGTGTGTCTTTGGAAGGAGCGATCTCGTCTGAGTTCGGGGCGCACGCCGCGGCGCACCGGGACATCCGGGTCGTGTTTTTGGGGCGAGTCCTGGAACCGCCTCCGGGGACGGATCGGCGGCGGCGGGCCGCTCGCATTGTCACCTCCCGGGATAAAAACAACCCACCGTAATGCCGGTGCGGGATTCGTTCCGGGCGATCCGATTCTCTTGGCACCTCGGCAGCGGCACCCTCCCACCGCCCCTGCCGCCGAACGCACAGATGTCCCGGGGGACACCTCCTCCGGCAGGTATATATATATATATATGTGTGTAGAGGTGGGTGCACCGTGCATCTGATGCAGGAGCCGCGTCAGGAACGGGCCCCGGTGCCGGGCGAGGCGAGTGGAGAGGAAGGAGGTGGGTCCCCAGCCGGCCGGAGTCCTGGCTCTGCCCGGTGCCTGCCGGGGCCGGGGCCAGCCGGGGGCCGGCAGGTAGACGAGCCGAGCCCGCCTCGGAGCCGGCCGGGGCCACGCGGGGAGCCGGGGCGGGGCCGGCGCGGCCGCGTCGAGCCGGCAGCGCGGCAGCCTGCGGCAGCCCTGTGCCCAGGAGGGCATTCTTTGTTCCGTGTCGCTCCGTAGGCCGCTGCTGTCCGGCATGGTACCCGCGGTACCCTAGCCCTCGGCCGCCGTTGGAAACACTTGTCACAGCCCCCCTTGCCTCTTGAAACCGTTTTGCAAAATCGCGGCGGGTTCGGCCCGGCCCGGTGGTGGCCCCCGCGGCCGCGGTCCCGGTGGCGGTCTGGTGCTCCAAGTCCGCGGGCCGCGGAGTGGCTTGCTCGGCTCACCGGCGGCGGCGCGGCCTGGCCTGGCCTCGGTTTAACTTCATTTCCCTGCCCGGGGAAGTTCTCGTTCTCTCCCCCCTCTTCCTCCTCCTCCTCCTCTTCTCTGTTTGAGCGGCCGCGATGACGTTTCCTAAACTCGGCAGCAGCGAGAGAAAACTAGGCGGGACGAGTCTGAAAACGGTAGGGCACGACGGACTTCATCTCTCCGAGGCAACAGTTGATTGCGCATTTTTTCCCCCGGCCGGCTCTGAATATGGCGGCTGCTGCCGGCGGCGTGATGGCCACTTCTCCTTCTTACTTCTCCCGGCGGGGGCAGCGGCGGCGGCGGTAGCGGCGGCGGTAGCGGCGGCGATGTCGACTTTGCCAATGTGCGAGAGGGGAAAGGGAAGGATCTCTTTCTCCTTTTCGCTCTCGCTGCCGCCGCTGCCGCGCTCCTGCCAGCCAGCAAGGGCCAGGAGGGAAGGAAGGGCTTGGGAAGGAATTCAACTCTGGAAACTCATTAGAGATCACTCACTGTCAGTTAGACGCAACGCGCGCACTCGCACTGACTGGGCAAGGGGGGGGGGGGCTCGCGGGGACTGTCGCTGCTGCGGCCGCCGGCCCGGGGGACTTGGTGTGCCCCGCGTCAGCTGTTGTCAGATGTTGTGGCGGCGCTGCTGCCGCCGCCGCGCGGGTATTTGTCTCTGGCCGACGGCAACGGCGGGTCACGATAAAAATGAAAAGAAAATGAAAGAGAGAGAAAGAGGGGAGCGGGGCGGCGGCAGCGGCGGACGGAGTAATGCGGCGAGATGGTGACACTGATTAAAGATGGACGAGGTGGAGAAGCATGGTAAGGAGCGGGGCGGGCGAGCGCAACACGAGCAGAGGCCGGCAGTGCGCCCCGTACAACACGCCCCACCAATTAATTCCCAGCGCTTAATCATCCGTGCGGCAAGGCGACGACGAATGGAAAACGCTTCCCAGATTCCTAGAGCTTTACTGTTTAGCCCCAACTCAAAGACGCGGGACCACCGCGTTGAAGCTCCGCGGGCCGCGCCGCGCCGCCGGCCAGATATCCAATCCATTCATATCCGACTTTGATTCGCCGTCCACCAATAACGGCGCGGCTTTATTTACACATTCGTTTCGCTTTTTTTTTTCTCTTTGTCGTCGCCGTCTTGCGCGGGGGCGGAGATGAAGAAGGAGGGCCGAGCCTAATTAGTGCGACTGCGATAGATAGATGGTCAAGCGTTGTGTGTGTGTGTGTGTGCGTGTGTGTCGCTGTTCCACTGCGGGAGCTCCCCGCCCCGCCACGCCCACGGGGCCCAGCGAGCCGCGGCGCGGCCGCCCGGCACACACACACACACACACACACACACACACAAGGCTGCTCGATTTTTCCTCTCCTTTTCCGCCATGTAGTATTATATATCTCGCGGCCTTTCTCTCTCGCACACTCGCGGGCGCGCGGGCCGGTAAATGGTCGCTAATGAGACACATTCCAATCTCGTCGTCGCCGACAGAGAGAAAAGAGAGAGAGAGAGAGAGAGAGAGAGAGAGAGACTGCTACTATATAGTTGATCAGCCAATAGCAAGGCGGTGGTGGCCGCGAAGGCTGCACGCCATGGTATTGGACACACCGCCTTGTAGTATAAGTCCAGCGGCGGAGACGGGGACGGTGATGGCGGCGATAAAGGGCGCGTTTTGACGGCGCTGTATATTTGTGTAGGATAGCGCCGGCCGACGGCAGCGGCCAGCGGCTCTCTGCCGGCCACTCTCATGTATTCGGGCCGCCCGACGCCGCTCATCGCGTTGACACACATCTCTCTATTCGCCGCGGACCGGCGGCGGCGGCGGCGGCAGCGGCGGTCTTTTGGTCCGCCGCCTTTACACACGGCGATAAAGCAATAAAGCCCCAAAGGCGGCGGCAGTTCGACGGGATCGAAACGACTGACCGGACGGGGCCGCGGGGCCGGCCGGGTGCATCCGCGCGCCGCGATGCCCTACCGAGACCCCCCTGTGCCTCACTGACGGACGGACTGACTGACAGACAGCTCTGCCGTTGTACAGAGTGGCCTAGCGCGGCCGGTGTTCGGCGCTGCATGCGTGTGTGTGTGTGTGTGTGTGTGTCCGCGGCAATGTTAATGGCTGGTCGGTCGGTCCCGCAGAGCGCAGGAGGGCATCGGACCAGTCCGCGAATAGTCAGCCAGTCGGTCCGCCGCCGCCGCCGCCGCCCCGGATCACGTTATATTTTATATATGCTTATTTTTTCCGCCTCGCGAGAATCTAGTGCGAAGAGATAAAATGCTGCTGAAGATCCGCTGCGGCGTTGCCATGGAAACGTCGAAGCACACACACACACACACACACATGCACATATCCCGTGGGATGTGGACTCGCACCGGGACCGCCGGCTCGGCCTGCCCCGTCCCGTCACTCAATAGTCCGTTCGGCCCTCCCCGCCCTCTGTCCGGCGGCTGCGTTTCCTAAGCCGAGCTGCGCGTCGTCGGCCTGTAAGCAGACCTATAAGCAGGACGACGCCGATGTCGGCGGCCACAGGCAGCGAGGCGCGCCGCCGCGCACCTCAAGGCCCTCCTGCAGCACCGCCGCCGGCTGAGGTCAAACTTACCGTGAGTGGCGGCGGCGCGCACATATTTATTCTTTTGTTTTCCATTGTATATATATTTTTTTTCGCCTCTCCTTATCCTTCTCTTCCCTTGCTGCTGCTTTATCCCTCGTCTCCTTCACGGCCCTGGAAAAAGAAGTGTACTAGTGTGCACGTACCGAGTGTGTGTGTGTGTGTGTGTACCGTAGTCCTTTTGTCGTGCCGCTCCCCGCGCCATGAGTCCTGCGTACTTTATATACTGTATAACGCGGTCCCCCGAAAGTGTGGCGGCGGAACGGACGACTTGCCCAGTGCGGGCCAGTCAAGCGGCGTGGCCGGCCGGCCGGCCGGGCATACGGTCTCAAAGGTGAAAGGCATTTTTGGAGAAGTTGGGGGGGGGGGGGGGGGGGGGGGGGGGGGAGCATGTGCGTGCATACGCAGCCGGTGCGGCCGCCGCCATGCGTGTTGTTTGTGTGCGTCGCGTTCACATGCTCATGAGCCTGTCATTTTGACCGATGCGGGCGATTATAAAAACCGAACTGGCCGCCGCCGCCGCCGCCGCCGCGGGGGTATTCGGGCGAGGTCGTCTCTCTCTGTCTCTCTCTCTCTGTCTGTCTCTCTCGCTCGCTAAGGCTAATTAGTTAGGCCCGACGCCTCGCGTCGTCGGGGCAAAACGGCGCTGTTTGCATGGGGAGGGCCGCTCCTCCGCCGACGACATACAACCAGCATCCTGATGGAGGTATGACGGCGTCCTGACGGGGGCCTCGTCGGCGTCCTGACGAAGGCCTCGACGGCATCCTGAAGCCGTCCCGGCCCCGGCGTTCCGTTGGCGGCGGCTTTCTTTTGGCGTCGCAGCACCGCGCCGCAGACGACGCCACATTTGCAGCGCCCAATTAGCGGTCATTAACGTATTCCGTTTGTTTTGCCGGCCGCCAGCGTTGTCCGCCCGCCGCCGCAGCGCCGGCTTTGTTACTCTGCCCCATCCTATCCTATCCCGTCCGCAGCAGGATCAGGGACAGACCCCCAAGCCCCGGGGGAAATGATTTGGCGCCCCCTACCTGTCTGTCTCTCTCACTTTCTAATCAGTTCTGCCAGGTGGCTGCGCATCTGTGTAGTATCGGCGGCGTGTTTTTTTTCTTCTTTCCTTTTACCCGAATCTGTTCCGTTTTTGTTTCTTCGGCGCCCCTACTTTTTTTTTCTGAAGAGAGAGCGCAATTTCAGTCTTTGGCTTAATAAAGCGATAAAGTTTGTGTGTGTGTGTGTGTGTGTGTGTGTGTGTGTGTTTCCTTTCTTAGCCTGAAGGCCTCTTCTTTATCCGCAAAGCCGATATCATTTTTCCCCGTTGGAGGCAAAAGCGAAGGGGAAGAGGAGGGGAGAGAGACAGAGAGGGGGGACTGAGTGAGGTGAGAGGAGGGGGGGGGGGGGGGGGGACTACGGCGTGGCGCTGCGGATGCTGTGATAGCATCTTAAGTGGCGGCCCATGCTGCCTGCGTTTTATCAATCGGAATGCCATTAATGCAAGGATTTTTTTTTGTCTCCCCGCCGCCCGCCTGCTTGCCTGTCTGCCTGCCCGTGTCGGAGGTGGTAGTGATGGTGGTGGGGAGGGGGTCGTGAAAGTGCTGGGGCAGCGCTCGGCGCTCTCCTATCACGCTCTGTGTGTGTGTGTGTGTGTGTGTGTGTGTGTGTGTGTGTCATAGAGTCGAACCCCACCGCCGCGCCGCTCCGTGCCGCGGGTGGTCACGGCCCTAACGAGGGCGAGGTGGAGTCGAGCAGCCAGCGAGCCAGCGGGCATGTCGATGCCCCGCGTCTGAGTGCCCGCCTGCCGCCCTGTCTGCCCCGTCTCTCTCTCTCTCTCTCTCTCTCTCTCTCTCTCTCTCTCTCTCTCTCTCTCTCTCTCTCTCTCTCTCCCTGTGCGTGCCACCGACAGCCGGCAGGGAGAGTGGGCGGGGGCCGCGGTCGGCGGGGGCGTTTCGACGCATGGCCAACGTGGTGCGCCCCCAGCGCCGGCCGGCACGGCGGGAGGGGTCGGCCTGCTAAGGAGGAGGTCTCGGGCGTCGGGGAGGCCGTGGCCGCGGCGGCGGTGAGTGGGTTTCGACAGTTGGGTAAACAGCCTCGAGGAAGGCGCCGCGCCGGCCGCCCCCCTGCGGCCCGCCCCCCTGCGGCCCGCCCCCCGCGGCCCCGGCGGCGGTATGGGAACTGCGACATTCCTTCCCCAGGAGGAACCCCCTGCCTCCGGCCCGGCCGGCGGCCCTCCGCCTCCGGTGCCAAATGAGGGTCTGCACCGAACCGCTATCGGCCGCCTTCTGCGCCTTTTCGATGGGTGACCCCCACCCTCCCACCCCGCCAGAAGTGAAGTTAGAGTGATGCCACGCCCCCCCCCCCCCCTCTCCTGCTCTCTGCCGCGGGGTGAGGGAGACAAGACAGGTAAATGAAGTCTGTCCGATATTGGTGCTGAGCTGCTGCTGCTGCGCTCCCCCTCAGCCGTATCGCTTTGAAAAGAGATGAAACACAAGTGAAGGTGAGTTGGGAGGGGGGGGGGGGGGCTCCGGGCGCAGCGTTGCGGTGCGGGGAATTCGATCAGGGGATGATGAAGCCAGGCCCGGGAGTAATCCTGATAACCGGGTCTCTGGGCCGCTGGCGCCGCCCGCCGCCCGCCGCCGGCCCTCGACTCGACACGGATTGTTTGCTGGGAGTTTGATCGGGGGGTCCGAGAGGAGGATGAGGGGGGGGGGGGGGGGGGGGGTTCGGGGGTAAAGGCACTTGGTCGGAGCCCTATCCGGGCCCTCGAGGCCGGCCGGCCGGCGGGGTAAAGGGCCCGTGCCACCGTGACGTCACCCCCCGGCTCTATTGAGTCCAGCAATGCCCCCTGAGGGGGCCCCGGCGGCCCGGCCCTCCGCCAAGGCTCAGCAGCGCTCAGCAGCGCGAGGGGCTCGCCAATACGTGTTTGAGCCCTTTCTAAATAGAGCACTGGGGCAGAGGGCGACAACCCGGAGCCGGGCCGCGCTGGGCTGGGCGGTGCCAGCGGTGCTGCGACACAGAACAGTTTCCCAGTCGGGCCCTTTGCCGTTGTAGCCGCGGCCTGAGGCGCCTGGCCCCCGCGCACACCGAGGTCAGCCGGGGCGCCGCGCCGCCGGTATATACGATCCGCTGCCTCTTTTTTTCCGGCAGTTTTAGCAAACTGAACGTCATGGCCGACGGAGGGCGGCGGGGTCAGTGTGCGAGCGTGTGTGTGTGTGTGCGTGTGTGTGTGTGCGTGTGTGTGTGCGTGTGTGTGCTCACGCACGCTCGTTGCGCTGACGCGGCCGCCGTTATTAGCGGGGACGGGCGAGGCAGTCGCGTCACGTTTTATCGGAAAGCGAAGCGGTGAGGAGGCGGCGGTGGTTGCCGGGCGTGCGGGTGGGCGGCGCTGGAGGAGGCCGCCGCCGCCGAGCTGAAGGCCGGGGCAGTGCTATCCGCCGCCGCCGCCGCCGCCGCCACTCCACTACACACTATTACTGCCTCCTTGCTTCTCTTGCCTTCTCGCCAAAAGTTTTCGCTTGCCCCGGCCAGGCCCGGCCCGGCCTCCTCTTCGGGCCGCGCCAGGCGCCAGGCCGTGGGGCCTACAAGATGCGGGGCGGGGCGCGGGCGCCGCTGCCGCTGCCGCTGCCGGCGCCCCCTCATGGGAGGTGCGTCGTGTCGGGCCCAGCCGACGTGACGTGTGTGGAGGGGGTGCGCGGTACTAGTGTTGACTCTCCTCTTTCACCGCTCTCTCTCTTTCTCTCCTCACGAGTTCTGACGGCACGCACACGACGGCAGTGTGTGTGTCCGGAAAAATAAACGGAGAAGCGAACGGAGAAAAAAACCGCTCGTTTCCTCTCTCTCTCTCTCTCTCTCTCTCTCTCTCACCTGATCGGCGAGACTATACTGACCGACTATGGGCGAGTGAGCGAGCGAGAGCAAGTGAGAGGGGGATGAAAGGCAGGGGGTGGTGGTCGGTGCCCCATTGCCGCCCTAGGTGACCCCATTATATTGTGGTACAAAGTTCGATGGCAGGGGGTGGGGAGGGGCGAGGCTAGTTATTATACGTACTCAGGCTAACACGACTACCCACTCCCCCTCGTCTCTCTCTCTCTCTCTCTTTCTTTCTCCCTCTGCACTACGACACTGTGTAACTTGTTGCTTTTCCCGACGGCTAGAAAAAAAAATAGATAAGAAAGAAAAAAACCTCTGCTGCTTAAATTTTAATTTCTCTTTTATCGGTCGCAAGCCGCAAAGCAGGGTGGTGGTGTGGGGTACATTGTATAGAGAGGGGAGGGGGGGGGGACGGTTTGTGTCGATTGGCGTGATGTCGAGCCGTGTGTGTGTGTGTGTGCGTGACGCGCGCCCCCCTGCGTGATGGCGCGCTGACGTGATGCCCCACAGACGTGTCACTTTACCTTAGGGGCGCCGTGTTCGCCTCGCACCGCGCCGCCACCGCGCCGCCGCCGCGGCTTGCTCGCGGATCGCAGCGCCTCTGATCGGGCACCGCGGGGGGTCGATACTCGCGGCTCTGCGGGGGGTCGGCTGCATCGCGGCGGCCCCGAGCGTGTTGACCGAGGCGCGCCGCGTCAACGTACTACAGTACTAGGTGGTGTGCAAGAGAATGCGGTCGCCGACGCGGTCGTTCTTACAGAGGTCTCAGTTTAGGGCAGCTTTTACGGGAGCAGACTTCTTTTTAAGAAAATATTTGAGGGCGCTTCTTATTGGCTTCCGTCGCCTTTCTCTCGCTGGCGCACCCCTTTCGCTTTTCCAGCGCCCACAACCACCGCCGCCGCCGCCCGGGTCCTATGATATCGAGCCGTGCCCGCACCGCGCTGGAGGAGGGCTGGTGGGGAGTGGGGGTCTGGCGAGGGGGAGGAGGGGGCGTGCTCTGTGCCAACAAGACTTCCGCTAGTAGACCAATTTCCGAACAGCCCCCCGCCGCCTCGCTCGCCTCTGTACATCTCTCTATCGCCCCCACCTCCTTCCGTCCTCTCGTTTTCTCTCTCTCTCTCTCTCTCACTCACTCTCTCACTCACACTCAGTCCCCCCCGTGGGGCCTGGAATGCCGGCTGCGGCGCTCCGCTGTGTTCGGGACCGGATCGAGACTCAGGGCCGCGGGCCGGACCGGGTCGACGTGCGCGACAAAGCCAGGTTGCACCGCGGCGAGTGCAGCTGAGGGCAGCGCCCCGCCAGCCCCGCCCGCCCCTCCTGGCGCCTGTCCAAGTCGAGTAGAGCCGTGTCCGCGATGAACAGCCGGAGATCCTAGCCAGCCGGGCGGCCGGGCGGGCGGCGGCCCTGCGGCGGCCCACCACCGCATACCACCCGCGCGAGTGCCCGCCGCACTAGAAAATTTTTCATCAGGGGACGACGACGACTTTCTTGTTGCATTTTCTCCGGCGGCGGCGGCGGCGGCGGGCCGCAACGGGTTGGCGGGCTGCGGTCGCGCCGCGGTCGTGGGGTTCCGCGGGCCGTTGGCCGGGCCGCGTGCACCGGCCGCTGCCGCCGCCGCGAGGACATAAATGCCCCGGCGGCACCGCACGAGGACGTACGCCCCCCGGCCGCCGCCCCCGCGGGGCGGCGCGGTGCTCCGGGCACTGCTTTCACCCATTCAATAGTAATTACCGGCGGTGGCACCGGGGCCCTGGCAGTCCGGCCGGCAGGGCGGCCGGCCGGGGGAGTCCCCAGAAAGGGCCGCCGAAGGCTCTCCGCGCTCCGCACCGCAGTCGGAGGCCGCTGACCCTCGCGGCGTGGTGCCGGTGGCGGCGGCGGCGGTAGCAGATGCCGCGCCTGCTGTACAGCAAGGCGGCGCCCGGCGGCACAGCGGCGGCGGTGAGCAGTGAAAGGAAGCCGAGGGAAAAGCCGAGCGACATTCATTGAATGCCGGGGCGGCCGCCGCCGTGCCGCCGTTGTGTCGACTGTGTCGATCGCCTCTCGCCGCGGCCGCGTTGCCATGACGACCACGCGGCTGTGTGTGTGTACATGTGTACATTGTGCCGGCAGGAGCTGCAGGGCACTGCAGGGCGGGTGGCAGCTGTGCGCCCGCGGCCGCCTTGTCGCAGAAATGTGTCACAGAAATGTGACGGTGCTGACGTCCTCGCTACGCCGGGCGAGAGCCGTGCTGGGTAGGCCGGCCCGCACGGCGCCGGTGCGTCGCAGTGCTGCCCGCCCGCCAGGCGCTCTGCGGCCAGGACGCCGTCGCCGGGACACGGGGGGCGGCTCCGCACGGGCTGCTTCGCCCCGTCGCCGCCTGACGCCGTCCTGCGTGGCCCTTCGCCTTGTGCGGCCGCTGCCCACCAGCATTTTAATTTAGCCGAGCTTGTGCTTGTCCTTGGGCCCTGCGCCGTGTCCGACGCTCCGCTGCTGTTCTGACATCCGAGTCGCCTCGCCACGCCTCGCCTGCCGGGCCCGAGGACCCGAGCCCTACTGCTCAGCCCGAGGAGCGAGTCCCCAGACCAGCCGGACCAGCCCGACCCCGGGCGGGGCCCGGCCGTGCCGCCGCCTGCCGCCGGCCACTGTCCCCGTCGGGCTGGAAGTATAAATTAAAAGTTTACTCGGAACGAATCTGCGGGACCCGCCCTTCGCTGCCGTCTCTCTCTCCCCCCCTCCCTCTCTCTTTCTCTCTCTGTCTCTCTTTCTCTCCCCCCCCCCTCTCGCTCTTTCTCTCTCGCTCCTTGCTCCTCGTCTGCTTTCGCCTGTGTGGGAGTGAGACGGAGGACTCGGTCCTGTTCGTACCGACCAGTGTCCGTGTCCACGCGTTGTGGGGCGTCGTCGCTGCCCCCAGGGAGCACCTCGGGGAGCCCCCCTCGGCGAACCGGACTCATCCCGACTCTTTTTCATCGCTGGGTATAATACTATATATATATGTATATACAGTACAGCCCAGCGCATGGGACCCACCGACCGGCCGCCATCTGAGGAAGACAACGCCAACGCAACTCACACCACATACTACATACAGAGGAGGGGAGGGGCTGAGGGGAGATGGAAGCAACGCAGAGGAGTGGGAGAGAGAGAGAGAGAGAGAGAGAGAGAGAGAGAGAGAGGGAGAGAGAGAGAGACACTCATGTCTGCGCGCGAATGCACGAGCGAGTGCACGACAACGACGGCGACGACGTTTGAATGCGTCGCGGTCTTGTTGTCCGCGAGGCGGCGTGGCGGCGCGGCGGCGCGGGGCCTACCCCCGGCGGGGCCTCCGCGGACTGTGCGGGCCGCGCTGTGCCGCGCTGCTCCTCCGGGGGGGACGGCATGGAAACGCTGTTTCGCGGACGATATAGCGGGACGTACGTGCACACACTCACAGACACACACACACACACAAACAGTCGGCGCGGGCCCGCTCTATGCAAAATGATGGAGAGAGTCATGTCGGAATTAATTAGACAATAACGTTCGGACATAAATCTGCGTATATGTGCCTTTGTAGTCCGAGTAGTGCTGCGTCCCGTTGGGCGCCGCCGTCGTCGGCCCGGGTCGGACTGCGGCCCCGTTGCCTGATCGCGCACACACACACACACACATACTCTACAAACCGTACACACACATTCGTCCGGCTCGGCCCGGTCCCGGTGGCCCGACTTGGCTCGGCCCTTCTTGGCTCGGCTCGTACCGCCATCATCGGCCCTGTACACCCTGCGCCGCGCGGATCAGATTGGCCCGGATGCGGTCCTCATTGAGTCACGGCCCGTGTGCGTGGCGCGGCGTGGCGCGGCGTGGCGCCGCGGCGTTGTTCACGAAAATCCGTGCCGTCGTCCGTCACTGTCAGTGCCACGATACGCCGCCGCGGCCCCGCGGTGTGTGTGTGTGTGTGTGTGTGTGTGCCTGACGGCCGCGCGAGGACGTCGGACGCGAGACGCCGCCAGGACGGCGACGGGCGTTGACGATGACGCGCGCGGTGCTCGACGTGGACGGCGACGTCGACGACGCGGCGGCGGCTGTCGTGTCCCCGCGACGCTGTCCTCCTCCTCCTCCTCCTCCTCCTCCTCGTCATCCTCCCCGTGGAGGCGACAGATAATGGTGACAGCCCGGAGACCCGCGGCCGCGATAATCCAATTGTTGTGTCCGTCTCGTCACCCATCGGCCCACGCCGTGCTCCGCCGGTCCCCGCCGGCCCCCGCCGCCGTCGTCTTTAGTGTCGATCCCGTTGCCCGTTGTTGTGCGGGGCCCGGCGGGGGCCGGAATGGGGCGTAAGTGAATGCCACGCCCGATGGAACGCGCGGCGCGGTGTGGGAACCGGCGGCGGGGACTGTGCCGCGGAGGCCGGGGGCCGCGCACCGCCGTGCCGCCGTGTTTGTTCTGCTCGTGCCGGCCGGGCGCCGTTGTGGACGCCGCGGTGTGCGGTGCGGTGCCTGGCGGTGCCGCGCGGGACTTGTCAACACCGACGATGGGCTGCTGGGGGTCGCCGCCGTCGCCGCCGCCGTCGTCATCCTGGCCGCTCCCAGAGACTGGCCGGGGTTGATAGCTCGTGGCGGCGCACCGGTATCGCATGACGCGGCGCCGCGGCGGCTGAGATGGCCGCCCCGTGATGAGACCGCGTCCGTCTCTCCGGGTCGTGTCGGCCGCGGCATTCCGTTGCTATCGTCCTGCCCGCCGCGGAGCCGCGGAGCGATGAGTCATGGGGACGTCTCTCCGAGCCGGGGAGGGGCCGGGCAGCCGGCCGGGCGGTGGCCGGGCCTTGCGTGCCGGACCCCCGGCCTCCCCCGGCAGCGAGTGCGCGCACCTGTCACCACGGGCCGCACGGGTCGGGGGTCGTGTGAGGGTGGGTGGCGGCGCCAGGACCCGCAGGACCCACAGGACCCCGTGGCATGGCATGGCAGCGCCGCACCGCCACCCCTTGCCGCGGGCCGCGTCCGGGTACGCCGGTTTAATCCGCGCGGCCCGCACCTCTCTTCCGCACGCGGCCCCCCCGAGTGGGGCGTGCGTGGCGGCGGGGCGCGGTGGGGCCCTGCGCCGCGCGGCCACCGGAGCGTTTCGAATTTCCCCGCCGCCGCCGCCGCCGCTGCCGAGGAGGAATCGGAATGGAGTGGAATGGAAATGGATTGGATAGAGAGCGGGCCGTGCGTGCGTTGCATGCGGCGGCGCCGAGAGGAAACCCAGATCCGCGTCCGCCGTGGCTGCGACACACGCGGCAGCGCCAGCGGCACTACCGCGGACGTGTTCCACGAGGCGCGCGTCAGACACGGGCTCGAATCCCGCCGCTGCCAGCGACCCAAATATATTTTTTCCCCCGCGAATATTTTGTTTTGTGTAGCCTTAAGAACTTCTTAGTGTGTTGATTTTTTTGTGGCCCTGATGAACTGGCTGTTATGTTGGTTGCCGCTCCCTCTGATACGGCCCCCGAAAAATTCCCGCGCGGTCAATTTTGTGATACGAGCGCAGCACTCGGTGCGCATCCCCCCCGGTGCCTGCTCGCGTGACCCAGCAGTGTCCGCCTGGCCGAGCCTGGCTGGCCGAGCGCGGCTACGACTAGCGCCGCGTGACCGATTTGCCCCGGTAATGGGATCGGGCGGTGCATGTCGGGGGCGCGGGGCACCGCGGGGCGGCGGCCGGCGGCCCGCCCTCGCTGAGCGCGCCGTCGCCGGCCACGTCGGCGCGTCCTGTCCTGCCCTGTCCACGCCGCCGCCGGCGCACACTGTCGGGGGCAAATCGACACGACGACGCCTGCCTCGGCTTTTAAGCGATGCGATGTGGGTCGCGTCGCGTTCGCATCGCGTCGCGCGTGTCTCCCGGCGAGGTGTCCGGATGGGGCGAGCGGGGGGAGGCCGAGCTGAATCTTTTAGTGGTGGTTTACTCCCCATCCCGTCCCACATGCCGGGCCCGGGCCGGCCGGCCAGAGGGTCAGGCCCGTCAGGCCACCGCGCCGGGCTCAGAAATAGGAATGGCTTATACAGGGCTGGGTGCGTGCGTGCGTGCGTGTGTGTGGAGCGATCTGCGACGCCTCTGAGAATGATATCTGCGGATTTTCGTCGCAAAGCGACCGAGGGGCGATCACCGCTGCTCAGAAGAAGAATGATGGCAACATCTGCCGTCTGTGTGTTCATGTGTGTGTGTGTAAGGGAGAGAGAGAGAGAGAGAGAGAGAGAGAGAGAGAGAGAGAGAGAGGCAGCCCCTGGCGGGTCGTCGCGGCGCACCCTGGCCTACCCCATTGATCGCTACCTGGTCGGTGGCTCCGGTGTGTTTGGCCTCCCATTCTTGTCACTTTTCCCGATTTGTTGCTTCTCGCCGCTCCCCATTGTGTCCCCCCCCCCCCCCCCCTACGGGACCCGCCCCGAACCGTGTGGCGTGGCGGCGGCGGTGCGCCCAGGTATGTGTAAGACGGCCTGGCCCGGCCCCCGCGTGCGTTCAGCTCCGTGGACCGTGTTCAGTCGCTCTGTTCTGTTCTGTTCCGTTCCGGGAATCTCTGCGGAGTCCCCGACTGAATAGGGGTCAGTGAATGCGGGCGGCGATGCGTGTGCGCGGGCCACGGTCGGGTCCCCGGATCGTTGTGTGGGTTTTACTCTTCCGATGCCGCTCATGATGTTGATGGTGATGATGCAGTTTGGAGCCGGACGGACGGTCCTGTGGTGCGTGCAGATGCGTGTGCCAAGTGCATTTGTGCGGGGGTGGTGGTGGGTGGCCGCTTCCGGGGGACGGGGCTGGCGGCATCCTGACTAACACCGTGTTCCTCCCTCTGTCCGCAGGATTATCGCGAGGGCGTCGCGGGCCCCCGCCATGCGGCTGCGGTGAGGCGCACGGCCGTGAGGGCCTACTCCGGCGTCATGGGCACGGGCACGCCCTGCGCGGGCTGCACGGGCGGCCGGCGGCCCCCGCCCGGCGGCAGGCCCGGCGGCAGGCCCGGCGGCAGGGGCGCCTGCAGAGACAGCAGGAGGCCGTGGCAGCCCGGGCCGCGGGGCCCGCGGAGTCCCGGCCTCCATGCGGGCCTGTGTCTTGTTAGCCTGGGCCTCACCGCCCTTCTCTCTCTAGTCACCGTCTCAGCGGAACAAGGTGAGTACCCCTTCGCTCGTTTTATGTGTGTTTTCAGTTTCGGTTTTTGCTCCGTCGGCGCCGCCGCCGCGCGTATGAACGCGAAGTGCTCGCGGGGCAACAGGGGCGGGCCCCGGGCCCTTCCACCTCGTGTCCCCGGCCAGCCGGCCGCCCGGCCCCCCACCTCCGGGCGCCGCGGTAGCGGCTAGAGCCAACGGTACCTCCTATCTAAACCATGTCGGCCGTAAGCTTTGCCGAGCCGGGCCGGGCCGCGCTGCGTCTGGGCTTCTGCTCTATCGCCGGTCGCAGCCGGCTGGAGCCGCTGGAGTCCGCTGGAGTCCGCTGGAGCCCGCAGGAGCCGCTGGAGCCGCTGGAGCCGCTGGAGCCTGGCCCGCGGCCCGCCTGCTCTGACGCCGGCCGCGCTAATCTTGTCCCCGCGTTCGGTCCGCGACCTGCCGGGACCGCTTCCAGCCGGGCTTCCGGGCTTCCAGCAGCCTCCAGCAGCCTCCCGCCTCTCTGCTTCTCCAGCGCATTGTGTCTCAGTCCACACTGATGCCGGGTCGCGTCGCGTTCACTCGCGCACTTTGATAAGGAGGACGACAAGGAGGGAGGCGGGGCTCCGTGGCGGCGGCGCGCGGATCCCAAAGTGAATATCACGAGGCGAGCTGGGGGCGCGCGGGGGGCGCGCGGGGGGCGCGCGGGGGGCGCGCAGGCGGACGCTTATCCGATCGGTCACGTGACTTTTATTGGCGTGTGCCTGATAAGCCGGTACAGCCGTCAGCGGCAGCGCTACCCCGCCCGCCGTGCCGCCGCGCCGCGGTGTGTAGTGCTGCACTATCAGTTATCCTCCGTTGGAAAATATATGTGATGGTGGAGCGATGGATTTCGAGTCGGGTGATGGGGTTTGTGAAATTGCGTCGTCTTCTCCTACCGCTTCCGGCTTGCGCTCGTGGTATGGAAGTCACGTACTTCAAAAAAAAAGTTATTATATTCAGTTTTAAAGAACTGAACATTTCAAAAATAAATAAATAATCATCCAAAGAATTTTTTTTCAGAAAATTAGCAAAGCTGGAAAGAAACTGGTGTCGAATTAGAATACAAATACAATCTGTTTTAGCCATTTAGAAATAAACGCGACGAAAAAATAATCGATTGAAAATGACGATGCGCTTGCATTCCCCGAGCGAGGGCCACACCTCTGCTGTGTGAGTGTGGGGCTGAGGGGACGCGCTGCGGGTGACACATGTCGGGCCGTACTCTGCATCGCATTACGGGCGGGCGGCGGTGCATCATGCTGGGGATGCAATGATTTAGGCCCCATCTGTCGGGGCCGCGTTAAGCGCGGCGGACGCGCTGTGAGATGAGATTAGGGCTCCGGGGGGTGGGTGGGTGTGGGCGGGCTTCGGAGCCGGCGAGCGGGCTGCGCCGCACGGAAATGGGCTGGCCGTCGCACGGTGTGCAGTTTGCCGCGGCCGCCCTGGCCAGCCCTGGCCCGCCGTCGCTTACCTTAGCAGCAGAGAAGGCGCGCGGAGTCTCTCTCTTTCTCGCTCTTGCTCTCTCTCTCTCTCTCTCGCGCGCGCAGCACGTAGGTCTGCAACTTGTAATATCGTTGCATTCCGCGTCCCGGAGAGCGCATGCAGCTGGGACCGCCCCGCTCCCTCCCCTCCTGTGCGCCTGCTGACGTTTCGCACGCCGCCGCCTTTGCAGAGAACTGCGCGCGGCTCTGCTCTTTTAGCGCTCTGCTCTAGAAAAGAGGTGGGAGGGGGGGGGGGGGGGGGGGGTCGGTTTTCCGTTATACAACGTGAAGCCGTTCGGTTCTCAGCGGCGGCAGCAGCAGCAGCAGCACCGGGAGAGCCTTGGCGTCGCAGAGCGCTATACACGTAGATATACGCCCGGCGTCTGGCGTCGCGAAAGCCGCCAGTTTATGAAGCCGCAGCGGCTCCGTCCGTGCCTGGCCGCGCCCTGCTTGGCCTCCTGCAGGCCGAGCTGCGAGCGGTGCGGCAGGCGGCGGCGCGGCCCGAGCCGAACGCTATCAGCGCGGCGGCGCCGACTCCAACTTATCATTATCGCGAGAGCGGCAGTTTCAGGGATACATTTGCATCTCGCAGGGCGGGCAGGGCAGGCAGCAGTGGGTCTGCGGGTGGCCGTGCGGGGTCGCCGGCGGTGAGAGGAGATTCTACGTAGATAGATACAGAGAGAGAGAGAGGGGGGGGGGGAGAAAAGGGGCAGGAGAGGAGGAGAGAGAGGGAAGAAAACTGGGAGCGTCGTCTCAAGGGCAGAGGCAGGAAGTAGGAGGAGGAATGTGCAAGCCGAAGCCACCACCGCCGCCGTGCGTTTGGTCGGTCTCTCTCTCTCTCTCTCTCTCTCTCTCTCTCTCTCTCTCTCTCTCTCTCTCTGTGTCTCTCTCTCTCCCGACGCTATCTTAGAAGGTCAGCAAATATTTCGTGCTATCAGCGGAATACGTTGTATATACGGTGCTGCTCTGCCGCCGCCGCTGCTTCTGCTGGACGGGTTGAGTTTCAGCTCCTCCTCAGCTCTGCGCTCTGCGCTCGGGGTCGTTTTTCCAGACTCGTCCCTTTTTTTTTCCCAGTCCGGGCCGCGTCCGCTGGCCAGTTTGTTGATACTAATGGTCTGGGAATGAGATTGCTGCGCCTATGTGCACAGTGCATGCGCCCACCACCGCCATGCGCCTCCCCCCCCCCCCCTCCCTCCAGCGAGTTAATGGAATGTTAGCGCCTCCCGCATCCCCCTCCCTATTCAATCAAGGCCGGACAAAAAGCCAGCCGACCGGCCAGACCAATTTTTCCGTCTGCCCCCGTGAAGCGCCGTCGCCGCCGCCGCTTTCATTCATGTAACTTTTCTATTTTGTTTCCTTTTTAATTTTTTTTTGGGGGGGAAACGGTGAGCCGCGAGGTTTGCGGGCGGGCGGGGTGCTCCGCAGGCCGGTCGTGTGGCCATCGGAGAGCGACCGCCCCGCGGGGGGGGGGGGGGGGGGGGGAGACGGGGCAGGCGAATAGGGAGGATAGCGCGAAAAGAACACAAAGCGGTGAGGCCGGACCGGGCCTGTCCGGCGGCGCTCGCTGAGTGATTATGCCGCGGAAAGTGGATTCCGTCGGTGTGACGGCCGGCGGGCGTGGGGCGGGCGCGGGGCGGGCCTCCGATGACGCCCGCCCCACGCGCCAACAGGAGGCGACGCCGACGGCACGCGTGTCAGGTGCCACAGGTCTCCGCCGCGCCGCGGACAGCCGTGGCGTGACGTGGCCCCGTCGCGGACCCCCCGCGGCCGGCTCCGCACCTTGGCAGGCCCGATGGAAAAATCGATGCGCCGCCGCCGTCGCCTGATGTGGCCATTGAGATGTAACCCCGCCGGCCCACCCCCTCCGTAATGACGGGTCATTTCCCCCGCGGGGCGGCGGCGGCGGGGACGGCGGCGGTGCCCGGGGGGCGTAAGTGGCGCCGTGTCGTATTGTTATGATACTGCTGCACTCGAGGAGGGGGCGCGGCACGGCGGCACCGCGCGCCCCGCCCCGCCCCGCCCCCACGACGGCTTCATCCAGAAGCGATATCGTCGTGCGGCCAAAGGGGGGAGTGGGAGCCCCAGCGTATTTTCACCGGCGCGGACCCCCGGCCCGGCGGCGGTGCTCGGCGGCAGCGGCGGCGCGAAGGCCGTTACCGGCGGTGCTGCGGTGCGGCGGTGCGGCGTGGTCAGGTCTCGCCCGTCTTGTGTGTGTGTGTGTGTGTGTGACGCACTTTACTCGGCGCACCCTGGCGGAGGCCCCCCCGGGCGGCGGGCGGACCGCCGAAGTCGCCGCCGCCGCCGCCGTCGGGGGAAGGAAGCACGCTGGCGCGCGGATATGCTGCGGTTGCGGCAAGTTTCCTGCCGCGGAGTGAGCGCGTCCGGGAGGGCCGGGAGGGCGCCGCCGTGTCCGCGGGGCCGAAGTGCATGTAGAGGGGAGGGAGCGGCTCAAACCTTCCCAACCCGCCCCGGGCACCGCACTGCGCACGCACACACACACACACACACACACACACACACACACACACACGGCGCCGCGCCAAGGAGTCGGCCAAACCGACCGACCTCTTTTCTTTTGATGTGTCCGGCCCGGCGGCGGGGCTGCAGCCCGCAGGCCCGGGGGCCGCCGTTGCCGCCGCCTGGTTGACTTTGCGCAGGAAATTTGGTCTCGTGTGTGCGTGTGTATTGTGTGCGTATACATGAGCAGGCACGGCGGCACGGCGTGTGAGGCGTGTGTTACATACTCAACGTGTTCGGGTAGTGAGGTCGACGAGGACGACGGTCACGAGGGACCGCGGCTTGGCCCCCGACCGCGGGCCCGACCGCAGCGAGGACGCGCGTGACTCCGGGCGAGGCGGATTCGGATTCGGATTCGGATTCGTTTTTGATGGATCAGCGCTCTGCTCTGTGCGTTTCGAGTCCGCGGTGCTGCTCGGCGCGGGGCTCGGCTCCGGTTTCGTCGTCGCCTCCGCTCTCCGCCAAGCTGACCGGGCTGGGCTGGGCTGGGCTGGGCGGCCACGGCTTGTCTTCTTGTGTCGCGGCGGTGGCGGGCGGAGGAGCTGCGAGCTGCGCTGCGGCGTTGCCAAGGTAGCCCGGCAGGTCGGCAGGCCGGCCCCCGCGGCGCTGCAGGCCGAGCTGCGGGCCCGGCTCGGAGCGAGAGGTCCTTGGCGGCGGCTAGGCCCCCTCTGCTCCCGAGTGTGTTCCGCCCGAGGCCGTCGTGGCGGTGCCGGCCAGTGCGTCTGTGCCCCCACCACGCGGCCGTGCAGGTGGTCGGGCAACGCCGCCGCCCGGCCCCGCTGCCGCCGCTGCCCTCGCGCCGCTGTGCCCCGCCGACCTCACCTAGGGCGCGCGTGCGTTCAGATCACGCGGCGCGCGGCGCACGCCCGCGTCCGGCCCACCCGAAGGGTTCGCGCACCTGCTGCCGGGAGGCGCGCGCGCCGTGAGATGACGAGATGATTTATGCCGACGGAAGGAACGGTCTGTCCTCCGTGTGTGCGTGTGTGCGTGTGTGCGTGTGTGCGTGTGTGCGTGTGTGCGTGTGTTCCGAGAGGGCAGAATGGAAATGCGCCCGGGACCAGAGCCGGCCGGCCGGCCGGCTGTAAAACCGGAAGTGTTTCGGGCACCGCGCGGCGCTGCTGCTGCGTTTTATATGCCCCGGGAAAATTGAATAACTGAGTCGACGCTGCTCGGTGTTGGGCGGTGTCTGCCGCGCGCCGCATTGCATGTCTGGGCGCGCAAGTTGTTGTAAGTTCTTTTGTTTCTCCGGTTGGCGCGGCGCGTCGTCCGTCGGCCCACTGCCGCGCCGCGCCGGCCGGCCGAAAAACATTCCCATACGCGCGCTTGCATTACGCGCGCGCGCACACACATGTACGTGTGTGTGTACATGTACACGCATGTGCGCTGCGCGCGGACCCCCCTGGTGGGTGGTCCTTCCAGAGGAGCTGCCCATACCCCTTTCAAATTACCTTCCGCGCTGACGGCGGGTTGAGTGGCCCGATAAAAATCATTTTCTGCAGTGTGTGTTTGAGTCGGCGGGCTGCGTGGAGCTCCCTCCCTCCCCCTCCTCTCCTCCCTCCCCCTCGGCGGCGTTGCGCTGCGTTTTGCGCGGCGTGGGCTCGTCACATAAATCGTGGTCGCGTCCGTCCCGGACGGGACTGGGGTGAGGAGGAGGGCCGCGCGAGGCCCGCCGTGGGGCCGCGGGGGCCGCGGGGGCCGAGCAGCGACTCGCGGACCCGCCGGGACCCCCCGCGGACTGCGGGGTTCTGCCGCCGCAGTCGTGTGTGCATTCGCTTAGCAGCACTCACACTCGCGGGGGGGAAACAATTCGGCCCGATGCGCGTCATTAAGAATGCACTCGCATGCGGACGGAGCCTTTTAAAAAGTGACTGCTGCTGCTGCCGCTTGTGCGTGGCTCGTTTTCAGAGTGAAAAATTTCTCCCCGGGTGAGGCTTTTGTGATTGTGCGTGCGCGCTGTATGTGTGTGTGTGTGTGTGTACGTGGGCGGGCACGGTGCCGCGGGTGGCTGCGTCCGTGTGTGTGTGTGTGTGTGTGTGTGTGTGAGTGTATGTGCAATCCGCGACAGAAGCAGACGGAATCGCGAGGTAAATTAATTGTTTCCCGCTCCGGAGGCAATATAATGGGCGGGTGGAACCGGTCGCGCGCGGCCCCGCGGTCCTCGCCGAGGTCCTCCCGGAGAGAGGCCCTCGCCGTCCTCAGAGGGTCCCCGGCGGCGGCGGCGGCGGCGGCGTCAGGTTCGGCCCCGCGCCGCCCTGTCCTCTGGACGACGCCGGCCGAATGACGAGTGACTTCATAAAACGTCCCCCCCGCCTCGCCCCTCCTGATTTATACGGCGCGTTTCGCTGCCATGTTTGACATTCAGCACCGACATGTCGTCGTCGTCGCTTGTCATCCGCCCGGCGGGGGCCGCGGCGGCTGCGGGCGCAGGGGGCGGGTCAAGCGGCGACAAAAAACGTGCGGGAGGGACGCGGTGCGGATGCCGCGAGTGCCGGGGGCCGGCGAGCGGCGGCGGCGGCCGCCCGGAGACACGTCCTACAACGGGACCCCCGAAGGGGGGGCCGGACGGACGCAACCGACGCCGTCGGCTGATTCCGCGAAATGTAATATGGGGGGGGGGGGGGATCTGCTGCCGCCTCAGGTCCGCCGCCGAGCCGACCGCTGATACGGCTTTACTGCGGAGGAGCACTTGGCCGAGTGCGGGGCTGAGTAGTGAGTGAGGAGAGGAGGCGCCTGGGCGCTGCTGTGCCGCCTCGGAAAGGGTAGAGGCCGTCCGGTCCGGTGGCAGGGCATCAGTGCGGTAGAGCCGTCCAAAAGGAAGAGTCATGCAATTTGAGGAGAGAAAGAGAGAGAGGGTGAGGGAGAGGGTGAGAGAGAGGGAGAGAGAGAGAGAGAGAAAGAGAGAGAGAGAGAGCGAGGGGGGGGGGGGGGGAGGGGAGGAGTTGGTGGTGGCGGCCTGGCTGAGCCTCCTGCTCTCTTTTACGGGTTCTAGGAGGTATGTCCGGCCGACACACACTCGGCGTGAGTCACTGGCCAGTGACCACCGGCCGCCGGGCGTAGAGCAGAGCGGGCCAGCGGCGGGCAGCGCATTGTGGAGCCCCCCCCCCCCCCCCACACACACACACACACACACACACACACACACACACACATGGGTACACGTCGGCACGCCGGCCGGCCCCGGAACCCCGGCAGCAGATCATTCATGTGTCACTCGCGCTCGCGCGCCGCGCCCATACGGCCGCCTCCTGGAGTCCAGCCCCGGAGTCCAGCGCCGTGGGTCTGTGACGGCCTGGAGACGCTGGCCTGGAATGTGTGTGTGTGTGTGTGGTGCACGCCCGATGAGTCCGGCGGCGGGCTGCCGTGCTGCTGGTGGGTGCCCATAGGCGCCGGCCGCAGTATTCACCCTCGAGGTGAGCTGAGAGTGACGGATCGTCGTTCTGATTTTTATTGCGTGGAGTTGGTGTGTATAACGGGTCGGCGGCGGCGGCACTTGAACCCGCGGCGACGGGCCGCGCGGGCCGCGGACGGAGGGGATCGGAATGTGGGTACGTAAACGCAGCGGCGGCGGCCGCGGCACGCCGGCAGATCCGTTTGCGTGAATCCGTTTTCCCTCATGACGATGATTATCCTGGATCGGGGGGCCCCGCCGGTTGTCCTCCGCCGCCGCGGCTCGGGTTCAGAGCTCGCGGCCGCCGCTGCTGACCAGGCCGTCGGCCGTGGCCGCCGCGAGCGGAGAGGACAGGAAGGCAAGGGAAATAATTACGGGCCGGCCGTGCCGCGCTACGCTCCGCTACGCCGCGCTGCTCCGCCATGCCGCCGCCGGCCTTTAGGCGCAGGTGTCACATGCCGCCGCACGCCGCCGCCGCCATTACCGACGCAGCGTTTCCAATGATCGCCTTAATTACGGGACGCTGATGAGAGGCCCCGGGGCGGGTGAGGGCGTCTGGCGGGCGGGGCCCAGCTGGCGGAGGGCCTACACGGGCTGCTCCGAGATTCACGCCCGGGGCGGCGGCGGGGGCGACGGCAGAGCGCGCGCGTGACGCGGCCGACGTGCCCGCCGACGTGTCCGCCGACGTCGAGGACACGGCCCACGTGACGGCGCTGGCATCGTATTTATCGGCGAACGGACGTGGTCGATGTCCACTGGGAGGACGGCGGCGGCGGTGGCGCCGGGTCGCTGTCCTCTGGCGTTAATTTGGAGCGAGTGCCGAGGGCCGCTGCTGCAGCAGCACCAGCGGCGGCGGCGGCGGCGGCGACCGGTTGACAAGGGCTGGGGCCCTCCAGCCCTCCGGCCGTGTGGCGCCCCCGCTCTCTAATTGCGCGTAATGACATGGCGCCACCGGGGGCCCTCTCTGTGCCCTCTCGCCTTATTAGATTACGATACTCTCGAATGAGACTCGAATGGGACTGGCAGGGCTGGGCGCAGGGGGCGGAGAGCGGGGCTGCCTGTCTGGTGTGTCGCCCCGGTCCCGCTGTGATGCCGGCGGCGGCGGCGAGCACTGCACGGAGTACGTCGCTGTTTTTACTGGCCGGCGGCGGCGGTGCGGGCCGAGCACATTGCATGCATGCCAGGCTGGGCTTGGTCGCGGCCGCGGCTCGGCTCGTCTTGCGGTGGCCGGCGGCGGCGGGGCGGAGCGGCCGCCTCCGCTCTCCCGGCTCTCCGCTGCGCCGCAGCTCCCCGCGGCGCGGAGCCGGTCGGCCATGCCATGCCGGCCATGCAACCTCCGCAGGACCTCCGCAGGACCGCAGGACCAGTCCTGTTGTCATAACCATAACCCCGCTATGTCTCCTGTCCTTTTCTGTCTCCCCCGGCCATGCCGGCCAGGACTCTCCCGCCGCCGCCGCCGTCGGTGTCGCCGTCTCTCCCTTGCTGCAGGCAGACGGAGATCGCGTAAAAAGAAAAAAAAAGAGGGCAAAAAATATATAAAAGGACGGGCTGGAATCGGCACGGGATTCCGCATGGGATGCCGCCGCCTGGCCGCCTTGGTGGTAAAGAGTCCCGCCCGGCAACTTTTTACTCGATATGTATTTCATCCGTGCAGAGCAGCAGAGCGAGAGAGAGAGGGAGAGGCGGAGACTGCCGCAGCACCGACGAACCTTATTTGCTTTGTAATTCAATACATCTGCTCGTCAATATCGACCCGATCTATCAACTCGCCGTTCTTGTCTCCGCTCTTTTTGTGCTCTCTCTCTCTCTCTCTCTCTCTCTCTCTCTCTCTCTCTCTCTGTCGCGCGGGGTACCCCAATGCCGAGGGAGTGAGACGCTGCGACTGCATCTCCGACAACTGCATATTAAATAATACGGGCGGAGTGCGGAAAGGGGTAGAGCGGGAGTAGGAGAGCCGAGAGGGGCTTTTGTTATCCCGCCAAGACTTTATTAATTTCTGCATCGGATGCCGGCGGCGCAGAGCGGCTCTTCTTTGGCCCCTGCTCTCCTTGTAAGGCATTCGCTCTCTGGAGCCGAGCTGCCACTGGAGCTGCTGGAGCAGAGCTGCTGGAGCCTCCGGAAGCAAGCGGCGGCCGCGGATAACGACCCCGGAAACATTGCCAGGCAATACACCATATTCACGTGCACATGACTTTCGAGCGGGAGGAAATTCGAAAACCGCAGGAAAAAAAAATTAAATGGGTCATTTCGCGCTGCGTTTCCGACTGGTGACGTCAACGAGTGACGTTGTCATTCCGGGGAGAAGCAGAAGAGGGTCACGAAGTAGCATGGGGCGGCGGCGGCCTTGCTGGCACCGCACTATATCACCATTATCAGCGCGCTGTCTGCCAGCTCCTTGGTGACATGCCGTCGTGGCGGGCAAACTTCGGCGGCGGCGGCGGTGGCAGTGCCGTGGGCTTTGTTGGGAGGACTATGTACACTGCTATACTGCCGCTGTGGAGGGAGGGAGAGAGACTGAGGCGGAGGCCCCTTCTGTCCCTCTCCCACTAGTGCTAGTGCTAATGTCCCCCTCCTGTCGGGCGATGATGGCGGTATAGTGGTTGTAGGGGGGGGCGGCATTGTGCATGCATTCCAGAGTCATATGCAAGCTCCTGTGTGACGGCTGGGCTGCACTGCATTGCACTTCTCTGCGCAGGTCCGAGCGACGTCGTGCGTGCCTGTGTGTGTGCGTGTGTGTGTGTGTGCGTGTTGTTTCGTGCCGATACGGCCAGTCCCCCCCCCCCCCCCCCCCCCCCGCCCTTCTTCGTTTCCAACCCCTTCTGGCAACAGCCAGACCCTCCTCGTGCTTTCCCTTACTCCCCGCGGGCGGTCGTCGGAGCGCGTGCGTGTTTCGCCGCCCTAGAGAGTCTCTCTCTCTCTCTCTCTCTCTCTCTCTCGTCGCGCTGAAGAGCCCTAGAGGGGACGCCCTAGAGGAGGGGACCCTAGATCCGCCACGGCCGCGCAGTGCAGTGCGCGGTAGTGCCTGCTCTAGTGCCCGCTCTAGTGCACTGCATGCAGGCGCACCCCCCCCCCCCCCCCTCCTTTCCGCCCGCCACTCTCCTCTCTTTCCCTTCGGCCAATCACGACGAGCGGCTCAAAACGCTGGAATTAATCGCATCTCGTCGTGCGCCGCGGCGGGACAGGTACTTGTCGTTTGGATTGGCTGCGCTCGTGCGGGTTTTTATGTAAATGACATTATCTGGACGGCTCACATACACTACACTCACACACACACAGACACAGAGGGACCGGACGGGGGTCGTGCACGGGTCCGCGGCGAGTTGCGTATCTCATCGGGCCGCGCTGCGCTGCTGCGGTCCCAGCTGGCGCCGAACGCCCGGCCGCCCCCCTCGGCTAACCGCCGGCCGTGCCGTACCGTACCGCCGTGGTGGCAGCTGGAGTACCTCCATAAGCCTAACGAGTTGAGCTGGACACTGCTGCTGCTGCTGCTGCTGCTGCTGCTGCTGCTGCTGCTGCTGCTGTGGGGCCGGCGGGACGGTGGTGGTGGTGGTCGCGAGTGGAGTGTAGAACAGGGCCATGCGCTGCTGCTGTGCCGCCTGTCCGCAGGACACGCCACCGCCACCGCCGCCGCTGGTGTGTGTCGCCCCATGACGTGTCTTCTGCCCCTCGTGTGTGTGTGTGTGTGTGTGTGTGTGTGTGTGTTGGGCTGAGTAGCCTCATACGACTCCGTATAGTGTAGTAGCCCCGCCCCAACCACCACCACCACCATCCCTGTAGCGCATGCATGCAGATAGCAGACCTCTCTCTCTCTCTCTCTCTCTCTCTCTCTCTCTCTCTCTCTCTCTCTCTCTCTCGCACGCGGGTCGGACAATAAGGCCCGCGATTGCCCCCGACCAACACCCCTTCTTCTTCTTCTTCTTGCATATAACCCCTGCGGGCGAGGCGGGCGCCGCCCCCACGGCACGGCACGGGGGCGGCGGCGCCGGCGCGGGGACCGGGCGGGCGGGCGCGGGGCGTGCACTTTGTGAAAGGGATTCATTAGCGAATAGCGCGGGGGCGTGGCTGCCTATCTCAAGGAAAGGCCGAGCTGAAACGTACGCAAGGGAGATAAGCAAGTGCAGCATAGCGAGCGTCGGCGGCGGCAGCGGCCACCCTCCTCCGGCCGCACCACCGGAGGGGTGTTCCGGAGGGGCGGTACTCCGGTGGTGGTGTAGTGCGGGCGGGGACCGGCGCCCGCCTCGGCGCCCGCCTCGCAGTCAGCCAGTCACTCATTCGCATTCGCACGGCCCCGCACTCCCGGCCGCGCCTCCCCACCCCCGCGCTGCCCGGACGCCGCCGTCAGCACGCCGCAGCGCCGGTAGACAAAAGCCTCGTCGAGCTTTGAATACTAATTGCCTCGCCGCGGTGCAGCGCCGCGCTGCAGTCGCCTCCGTAAGAGGAGGGACTGAAAACGTCGTGCGTCGTCGTCGTCCGAACGTTTCGCTGCCCTCGAAACTTGTACAACAAGTTTTTTGGTGTACATCGGTTTAATTACGGTAATTGCCTCGTACTACCACGACTAGCATGTCGGCGGTGAGGGGCCCGCGGCCATCCGGGACGCGGGCCGGCCGGCCGCCGCCGGGGGGAAGACGCCTCAGAGGAGAATTCGGGACGTACTATTGACCGGGCCGGCAGCGGCGGTGGCGGCGTGGGATGGGACGACGGCGTGAGAAGTCCCGGTGGATGATGACCCTGGCCGTCGGGGCCGGCGGGGGCGTGCCTGTCATCCCCCCCGGCCGGACCCACTATCTCCGGCAGCATCGCGCACCGGCCGACAGGCGCGCGGCGAGACGCGTGGGTGTGGGTGGACCCCGAGGGGGGACCCCGAGGGGGGGCCCAAGGGACCCGCCGCGCCAGGACCGCGCCGTACCGTGCGCTGGGTGCGCGTCGTGCAAGTCATGGCCGCGCTGCGCCGCGCTGCGCTATCCGCGCCGGTGATCGGCCTCGCAGGGTCAGGTCGCCGCCGGGGTCGCCGTCGTCGTCCTCGTTTCAGAGGTCCGGGAGGGAGCACCACGCATCTAGAGCCGCGCGCACTGCGCTACGTGTGCACGGTGTGCACGGAGGACGCGCACGCTCGTGGGCGTGGCCGGCCGTCTGGTCGGCGGCGGGCGCCCCTGCTCGGATGCCTGCTGTCGTGGCTCGTGCGTGCGCCGGCGTGCGTGCCCCGGCGTGCGTGCGTGCGGGCACACATGCGTGGCGGTCGGTTAGGCCCGTGAGGCATGCCGTGCTGCCGCGGGTGCAGCGCTGCGCCTGCCGCCGCTGCCCGTCCAGCCCGTCAGTCCCGGGGCGTGAACCATTTAAACTCGATTCGGGTCGTGATGCCGCCGGGGCCGGGCTGCGTGGCCGTCAGCGTCCTCGTGATGCACCTTTCATTGCACGGGTGAGCCCCGCTGCTGCCGCTGCCGCCGCGCTGCTGTCCTGGTGGTGGTGGTGGTGGTGGTGGTGGTGGTTGTCGCCGCGCCCAATCCATTTAAATCCCCGTCCCGGCTTAGCGCGTCCCGTCCCAGTCGTGCACAGCCCGGCCCACCGCCAGATGATTGAAAAACGGAACGGGAAGGGGGGGGGGCGTGCGGGCGGGCGAGGGCAGGCCGGGGGCGGCCCCGGGGGCGGCCGGGGGCGGGAGGCGGGTACAGGTAGGCGGGCAGGACCGCTCTGTTGTTGCTGCTGCCGGTGCTGCTGTGCCCCCTCCTCCTCCTCCTCCTCTTCCTCCGCGGTTGCCGTGGTCGTGTTGAGCCCGCGGCCCCGTGGCCCCGCGGCGCGCTGGGAGGCTCCTCGCGGGGCCCCGCGCCCCCGCGTGTTAGGTAGCGAGTGCAGGTTGTAAAGACGCTTTTATAGCTGCGGACCGCGGCGGTGCGGCAGAGCCGGGGCCGGGACGGGACGGCCGGCGTAGACTAGGAGAGGGACCCCGCCACCCTGTCCGAGGAGAAGACACGCAAGCAGCAGCTGCGGCGGCGGCGGCCGGGGCCCCGGAGCCGGAGGGGGGGCCCGGAGGGGGAAGCCGGAGGGGGGACCCGGAGGGCCGGCCGGAACCCTTCGGAATGCGCTCGCCCGGCCGCATCAAAATTTAATCATCCACTAATCAAAAAATCCAAGGGGTGCGCGGCGAACGGGGGGAGCCGGCCGGCCGGCGGACGGAGTCGGAGACGGGGGGGACGCCTGTGCACGGCTGGCTTTATGGTGCCCCCCGAGGTGGCCGCCGTGAGGCCGGGAGGGCCGGGAGGGCCGGGAGGGCCCCGGAGGATGCGCGGCACGGGCTGGGAGTGGGCGACACGGCAGCAGCCGGGAGCCGACGAGGCCGAAACCGGAGGAAAATGGACAGAATGAATGAATGAACGGGTTGGGTGAATGAATGGGCAAGAGGCCGGCGGTGCTGCCCGGCAGTGACACCGCGTGTATACGGCACCTGTGTGTGTGTGTGTGTGTGTGTGTGTGTGTGTGTGTGTGTGTCCCGGGACAGCGCCATTCCTTACAGTCCGCGGTTTGGGAACGGCCGCCCGATTATATATGAAAACGACACTGGAAACGGCGATCCTTCCCTGACCCGTTGATAGTCGGTCGATTTACGAGATAATTTGGCTTGTAGATTCGCAGCAGGTTCCTCTGTCTCTGTCTCTCTCCGACTATTTCTCAGAGTGGTGATATGTGGGGACCGCGCGCGTGAGTGCGCCTAATGGCTACCCATTCTCGTGGAGGATTCGTGTATCCGTGTGAACTTGGTGTAGGGAGTAGGAAGAGGGGGGGGGGGGGGGCAGGGCGGATTATCGCCTCCAGCCGTAGTCAGGCACCTCACGGGATGGCTCCAGCGGCTCCAGCGGCCCCGGCCGGACTCCAGTCCCTCCCCTTTAAACCGGCCTTGAGGCCATGACTCTCATTCTCCAGGGCTCTGGGCTGGGCTGCTGCTGCTCGCTCCCGTGTTGTGTGTGTCTCGTGTCTCTTTTACTCCTTTCGTTTTTCGACCTCTCCCTCTCTGTCTCGTCGGCGCCCCCGCACCTTCCCCCTCATCTCTCTCTCTCTCTCTCTCTCTCTCTCTCTCTCTCTCTCTCTCTCTCTCTCTCTTTCTCTATCTCTCTCTCCTTTTCCATTCGGCCGCCCCGTTTCCTCGAACTGTCGGCCGCACCGCGCCGTGGTGCGCTCACAAAGCGGAGCGGCTTAGCGTGGCGGCGTGGCGGTGAGTTGTGCGGCCGGTGCGAGGCCGGCTAAGTCCTCTCTCATGTGCACCTGAGGGAGAGGGAGGGAGGGGGGACAGAGATGGAGCGAGATCCATTTTGCAATCACAGCGCAACGCACAGCGGCCTGTGCCCGCGATACAGGACGCCGCCGTGCTGCCGTGCCCTGACCCGCGGCTCTGGAGGGCGCTGGGGAGCCCTGGAGCCGCTGGAGTCGAAATGAAATAAAAAAAAAAAAAATAGTTGGGCGCAATTTTCCCACGACGGGGCGTAAAAGAAGGAAAAAAAAAAATAGTCGAAGCACAGGAAAGTCGTTGTCGGTCGCATTATATCTCGTGGCAATGAGCCGGGTCGAGAATAAGAGCCGAGCGAGCCGAGACGCCGCCGCCGCCGCCGCCGCGAGGAGTCGGCCGCCGCACCGGAACCGGGAGTTAATCCGGCGGAACGCGCGCGGTGAACTGGCAGGGAGGGCGGGGGGCTCCTCCGTGGGGCCTCCGCGGCTGCAGGCGGCGGTGGTAACTGTACGGAGGAGAGAGAGAGAGAGAGAGAGAGAGAGAGAGAGAGAGAGAGAGAGAGAGCGAGAGAGATTCCGGGGACAAGAATTGAACTGTACTTGGAGAGCGCGTCTGTTATTGTAATTATCGCGCGTCGGAGCACGCGCTGTCGCATCGCTTCATTTTGCTCCCATATTCCCGCGAGCAGCGCTGCAGTATCCGCCCGGATAAGAGACAAGAGATTGCGAGCGCGGAGGAATCTCTACGTCTCTCTCTCTCTCTCTCTCTCTCTCTCTCTCTCTCTCTCTCTCTCTCTCTCTCTCTCTCTCTCTCTCTCTCTCTCTCTCTCTCCCGGGTTACACCGCCCTGTGAGACGGCTGTACGGCGGACAGCCGGTGCATGCGGCGGGGCGCGGGTCGGCCCATCAGGGGTGGGTGTGTGTCCGCCCGCCGCCACACCCCTCCCCTCCGCAGCCCGGACACAATGCGGATCAGCGCTGCAGTGATTGGCTCGTGTTGTGCAGTGCGCGCTGACCCGTGGCGGCGCTGCAGCCAGATGACGCGTTACGGCGAGCTTCTGACCCCGACACGCAACGCCTCGTGCAAAGTCTTTGACGCGGCGCGCACGTCCACCGCCTGCCTCGGTGGCCTCGGCGGCCTCGGCCCGCTCCCCTCCCCTCCCCTCCTCCGCGGCCCCCGCACGTGGCTACCCCTAATCCGGATTACTGGGCGGCAGGAGGGGAGAGGAGAGGGTTTTGGGGACCAACGCGGCGGCCGCTGCCGGACCGCGCCGGCCGGGACGGGAGGAGTAGCGGAGGTCCGGCCGCGCCCCGCCCGGCTCCGATTCGATTCGATTGAATTTCGTGACATAAGCCCGTGTCAGCGACCTCTGACAAAAGTTTTGCAATTTTTTTTCTTGTCCGTGAGCTGGTTGATTTTTAAAATTTTGTATACTTGCTGAAATTCACACCAATTCTCCCTCCGGGCTGGGCTGTCTCTCCGTGCACCGCACGGTTTTTGTTTGGGGGGTGAGCGCGTGCGGCTCCCCCGAGGGACCGCTGCCGGGAGGGAGGGAGGCTGCACCCTCCACCCTCTCTCTCTCTCTCTCTCTCTCTCTCTCTCTCTCTCTCTCTCTCTCTCTCTCTCTTTCCCGCCGTCCTCCTCGTTTCCATTGATCGGGAACGCGATAGATTGGGACGCCGCGAGTAAAGAGCGCTGCTCGGCTGGGCGCGGTGGCGAGTGAGGCTGCGATCATCGTTATGTCTGTTTGTGTGTTTGCCTCCTCCCAGCGGGCTCCCCGAGATGCATGGACTGCACTGCTGCTGTACTAGCAGCAGCAGCAGCAGCAGCAGCAGCTCGCCCCTCTCAATGAACGCCGCTACCGCCGCCGCTGCTGCTGTATATGCAGTCTGGTCCATACAGACAGACTCCCCGATCCGATCGGCGGGAGATATACAGGCGACGCCCGGGCCGGCGCACATGCCCCGCCACCACCACGCCGTTGTAGTGGTGCGCGGGCGACGCGCCGCCGCCGCCGCCGCCGCCGCCGCTGCCGTTGAGACGCCTCACGCAGTTGATTGAAACTGTCAATCACCCCGCACAGTGCGCGGTCCGGACGGGTCGGGTCGGAGCAGGGAGGGCGTGCGGCGTGCATATCAGCGCTGCAGTGTGTAGCTTACAGAGAGTGTAAGTGACGGTGGTGGTTTGAACCGCAAGACTCTCCCCGAGCTCTCGCACACCGCTGCCGCCGTGGTGAAGTACTCCGTGGGCGCGGTGGGATAGGCAGCACGGCAGCACGGCGCGTACACCCCGCGGCCTCGGCCGCCGCTGCCGCCTTACCTTCAGCTTCGTCTCTCTCTCCTCTCTCTCTCTCTCGCTCTCTCTATGTACCTCCCTCTCTCCCTCTCACTCTCCTCCTCCTCCTCCTCCTCCTCCTCCTCCTCCTCCTCCTCCTCCTCCTCCTCCTCCTCCTCACTACACGCCTCAGGGGAGCTCTTAATTTGATTCCTTCTCTTCCCTTTTCCCCCTCTCTCTCTCACTCTCCCTCACACACCCCCGTCTGTCTCCCAGGCGCTCTGGCGACTCATCCGCTTACCGCCGCCGCCAACCCCTTTCCCTTCACTCCCTTCTCTTCTCTCTCTCTCTCCGCGTCGTGTGTTCCTCGGCGTGGCAAAGCAGGGCGGGCGGCGGAGGCGGCCTCGACGCGTCGCGGCGTCGCGTCTCCGCTGTCGTCGCGCGGATTTGTGTGTTAGTGTTTCTCCCGCCGCACCGCCGAGAGAGAGAGAGAGAGAGAGAGGGGGGGGGGGGAGGGGGAAAGAGAGACCAGAGCCGTCATTGCGCACGTATCACTACGTCACGTCGCTTCGCAGCCGAGTCGTGCCCGGGTCATGCGTCCGCCGCTCCGACCCCCCGCCGGACACGCCCCGCCTCGCCCCCTCTCCCTCTGTTGCACTGCAGCCTTTTGAATAACCGTTCGGATCGGCTGCTGTAGATGTGAGGGGAGGAGTGCTGTTTTTTTTTTCTTCTGCGCGTTCTCGCGCGGCAGCGAACAGCGTCCTCATTCATTTCCTCGCGATTCTCCAGGCGTGTCTGGCCGATGTCAGCCAAATCCCCCCCCCCCCCCACCCCGTCCATTCCTCCCTGGGATTTTCGGCCCCCTGGCCGGGCTCCGTTGAACCGCGCGCGCGCCGCGCAGCCACCGGCCTCCTTGGCACTAATCACCAAGTGAAATTTGTTGGGCAACCCGGGTTGATCAAAGATATTCAAATGGCCCACCGAGCCTGTCGTGGTGGCATTATAGAGAGGTGCGCGCCGCGGGGGCAGCCGGGGGCCTCCGGCGGGCGCCCTGGGGCCTTCTGTCGGTGGGCTCCGGGCCGCCGCGCCGCGAGCCGGGCGGGGCCCACCCCGCCGCCGTGTCTTTGATGTCGTCGAAATTGACTTGGTAGACAATTTTTCGGGGGTGTTCCTCGACGACGAGGCGCTGCGTGGTGCCTCGTCAGGGCCGGGCCGGGGCCGGGGCGTGGCGTTGCGGGCCCGACATTATGCACCGAGGGTTTGGCGGTGCTGGAGGCGGCTGGAGGCGGCTGGAGGCGGCTGGAGAGCGGCTCTCGGGCTCTGTGGTCCGCGGGTGCGTCCTCGCACCCCCGTGCGGAGTATTATCATCCCGGTCGGGCCAGGCACTGCGTTGACCCGGGCCGGACCCGCCGCCGCAGCGTGTGCACCGCTGCACGCAGCCCCCAAAACAGTTGTGAGCCGCGGGCCATCATCACCATCATGATCGTTTTAGCATCATAAAGACCCCCGCAGGGCTGTGCCGAGGGGTTGCGGAAGACCTCGCCACGACGCCCCCCGCTCTGCTGCTTCCCTCGCCGACGCTGCCGCCGCCACTGCTGCTGCCGCCCTGCGCCCTCTTTTCCCCCTCCGTCCCACAAATAATAATTGCTCACGCAAAACGTCTGCAGCGCCCTGCCCTCGGCCTCGGCTCGCTCGGACCCTCTCCTAGGCGCACGGCACGGCACGGCACGGCACGGCCGGCGGACAGGGGCGGGCAGGGCCGGCCTGGTAGGGGTGGGCTGCTGGCGCTCCCAACACAGCGCAGCCGCAGGGCCCCGCAGGCCCCGCAGGCCCCGCAGGCCCCGCAGGCGGTCCGACCGCAGCACACTGCGTAAGGCCTTGTAATGAGGCACGGAGTGCACCGAGTGTGCCACACACACACACACACACACACACACACACACACACGCACATGGGGGAGGGCACGGAGGGGCCCTTTGGGGTCAGAGTGCGGCAAGGCGTCGTCGCGGGGCCGGGGGCCGGGGAGGGTCATGCTGGGTCAGAGCCTCTGGCAGCAAGCCCGGAGCCAAGTTGGTTCTGCCGGCCACACCACACCGCACCGGACCGCACCGGACCGGCTGGGGCCCACACACACACACACACTCACGCACTGCGAGGCCCGGGGGTGGTGTGCGGGTGTGCGGCTCGCGAGGCGCCAACGCCAACTTTGTTGCCGCAGTTTTTTCCCCGGCCGGGGTCCTCCGCGGGGGCCCTCTGGCCTCCCCCACCCAGTGCGTGTTTTTTAGTGTTCTGGGCCGCAGCAGCGGCGGCGGCGGCGGCCGGAGCCCCGCGCGAGTTGCGCCCCCCGAGTGGCGGGGCGTGGCGGGGCGTGGCGCGCGGGGGGGTTTTTGTTGGCGGCAGCAGCGCACACTTTCCACAACAGATGTGCGCCAAAGCCGGGCGCGCGAGGCCTCAGTTGTGCCTCCACGCCCCCGCCACGCCCCCGCCCCGCAGCGCCCGGAGGGCCCGGAGGGCCCGCGGAGCGATGAGGCGCCCCACCCCGCCACTCCCCGTGCACAAGCTCTCTTCATGAATTGACAAAAGATGAGATTTGCGCTGCCGGGAGTGCACACGCACGACGGTGCCCCCGGGCCGCGCCCGGAGCCGGGGGGGACCCCGGAGGCACCGGAGGCACCGGAGGCACCGGGGGCCGAGCGGAGCGCGCGAGTGGGTGAGTGGGACGTCTCCGCGAAACACTCCTCCGGTCCCCTCATGCAGACGGGCACGGGACGGCGGCAGTGAGCGCGGCGGAGATGTAGCCGTGACGGGGGCGCGTGTAATGGACTCGGAGACCAGGCTAAATCGCGTCGTTACGCCGCGGGGATACACTCTTGGTGAGAGAGAGACAGAGAGAGAGAGAGCAGAGAAGGAGGTACGAATTAAAATGGGTCCTCCCTCGGCGTCGAGATGGAAAAGGAGCTGCGGCGGCAGTAGCAGCATAGAATGGGATGGGACGGGGGGGATGAGTGTCCGTGAAGTGAAGGGGTTTGCGGACGCTCCAGCACCGCTGTCACGCGGGAGGGGGTGCGGAGGGAGCGGCAGCAGCAGCCCGGCAGTGCCCCTCTCAGCAGCTCTCTCTCTCTCTCTCTCTCTCTCTCTCTCTGCTCTCGCTACTAGTAGTAGTAGTTGCGCTCTCCTGGACGAGTATGTAGTCGGAGTGGCGCGCTAGTTTGCACATTTGTGGTCCTCGGGGGGGGGGGAGCGTGTGGGAGTAGAGAGAGAGAGAGAGAGAGAGGCGCGAGGTGAGGTGGATTCCGGGGGTGGGTGGAGAGTGACAGAGGGAGAGAGAGAGAAAAAGAGAGAGAGAGAGAGAGAGGTGCGGGTGGGGTGGGCCGGACCCGGGGCGCAAATGTAAATATGATGACTGTGCGGGGAACCGTCGCTCTTGGTTTTCCTCCCCGTTCTTTCTTTCTCCCCACCCTCTCTCTCTCTCTGTCTCTCTCGCCCTCTCGCCCTCTCGCCGTCTCTCTCGCTCTCCCCCGCTCCCGCTTGGAGTGGGGCGAGCCTAGAATTAACACTATTTCGTCTTATTCGTTGACTCAGCGGAGGGAAATGGGAATTTTTATCGTTTTTTTTTTCGGGGGTTGGGGAGGACGCGGACGCAGCAGCAGCCCGAGGCCCTGCCCCCCCCCCCTCCAGCATTTTGCTTCTTCTCTTTTCTAGTCGGTCTGTTACCCGTCGCATTTGTGAAACGCGATTGAAGCTGAATGGGATGGGAGTCGAGTCCGGGTAGAGCGGAGACGTAAAGTAAACGAAGTTGCACGAGAGGGAAAGTGGGAGGCGCGCGCAGAGGTGGCGCGGCGGCGGGGAGGGGGAGGCGGCGCCGGAGAGCGCATAAAGAGGATGAGCAAGAAAGGCTGATCCGGTGCGTCAAGTGGAAGGCAGGAGGGCGGCTTGAATTCCAAGGAGAGAGGAAGAGAGGGAGAGAGGCAAAGGACGGTGGCGGTGGCGGTGCCCGGGCCGCGGTCTGGTCCTCCTTTGGGCCGCCGCCGCGAGAGTCCTGCCCTCCTGGCGGCGACATGAAAAGGAGGGACAACCGTGGAGGCGACCTCCCCGCCACCCCCGCCACCCCCGTCACCGCCGCCGCCGCCGAGGGTGGCGTCGTCTTGAGGCGCCTGGCGCCTCTCTCCCTCTGGCCGCGACACGCCGCGCGGATTTTCTCTCCTCCTCCTCTCTTCTCGTCGGACGCGAAACAACGAGCTGTCGCTGCCGCCTCTCGCGGGTCCCCGGTGGGTCCGCGGGGGGTCCCGCCTCGCGTGGCGGAAAATGTTCCCAAATCTTTGTGTTCGGTCGGCGGGCGGGGCGGTCCGCGCCATTAGGCGAGCCGGCGGGCCCTCAGCGCGGGGCAGCGGCTCGGAAAAAAGGATTCGACTCACTCCTCGCACGTCCAAATTGGCGGACGGCGGCGGCGGCGGCGGCGCGTTGTCGTCCGGGTGTGGCACGACGGGCACCCTCCCTGGAGCATCCTCCCTGGAGCACCCTCCCCGTGGAGCACGTCAGTGGAGCAGGTCTCCGCGGCGGCGGGTGGCGGAGCGTCCCTTGATGACGGCGCCGGTGCATCGTGCGGTAGCGGCGCGGCGGCTTCTAGGGACGAGCCTAGCCGCCCCCGTCGAGGGCCCTCGCCTGGCCGGGGTCCGGCGGCGGCGGGGGTGCAGCGGGAGGTGCAGCGTGACGAGGCCACGGATGGCTGGCCAGCGGTAACGACGCCGCCGTCTGTCACCGCCGGCACTACGACTAGGTGCGGAGCGTTTTGAGGGACGTGCGATCTTCTAAGCGGCGGCGCCGCTCCCCTCGGGGGCATCGCGGAGGCGACTGCACGCCTGGATGGCTGGACCCGGAGCCGTGCTGGAGCCGTGCTGGAGCCGTGCTGGAGCAGCGGCTGGAGCTGGAGCCTCGAGGCCATCCTGTGACTCACCCGCTGTGCCGCCCGGCTCCGGCTCCGGCCACGCCGGCCATGCCCCTGCCCGGCCGCACTGACAGCTGCTTCGTAAATTAAAGAAAAATAATTTGCATACTCTTGAGGCCCGGGCGGGCGGGTCCGGGAGGGTCCGGCACAGGCCGGGTCTCGCAGCCGCGCGCTGGACCGCGGCGGACCCCCGCTGCGCAGCGCAGAGGCGAGGCGACCCCACGACGGGTTCGACGACTGCGGGCGATACCACCGTACCGCGAGCGTCAGTTGGCGGGGCGTGGTTTCGGGGACGCCGGCTGCCGCGGCACAGCGGGGACCCCAAGAGCCGCGCCGCGATCGGGGCAATATCGGCGACGACAAGCCGGTCGTGTCGCAAGAGGCCGGCGGCGGCCGAGGCCGTCCCCTGATTAGCCGCGGGCTACACGAGAGTGTCGCTGTCTCCCGGAGTGGTGGCAGCCGGGGAGGCCGAGGCCGCGTCGGGTCATGCCCGTCCCGGCCCTCGTCATCGAGTCCCCGTGTCCCGCGTGCATTATCCACAGCCGCGGGGCGGGCCTGTCGCCTCGCCTGTCTAGTCGGCCGAGTGGCGTGGGCCGCAGGCGCGTCGGCATCCGCCCACCCGCATACAGTACTCACTTCGTGACGTATCAAAATCAAGATTTAACCCCCACCCCCACCCCTCTCACGCCCCGCTGACGTTTCATGTTATTGTGGTTCTCCGACTTTGCTTGATTACCCTTTTCTGACCTATTCTTGTTTGCTTCTGTGTTGCAGGTGAGTCGCGGGGTGGTACGTCCCCGTTACGTCCGCGGTCCGCGCTATTCGATAAGTATGCACTGTGCGCTCTGCCGCGCGCGCGCGCGTGTGTGTGAGTGTGTGCGTGCGTGCGTGTCCGGGGGGGGGGGGGGCGCCGTACTCGCCCCCCCGCTGCCCCCCGCCGCCCGCCGACGGCTGTCGTATTTGCAGAGCGGCCCAACGACATGTGCCTTGCCATAACATTAGCCCTGGGATGGACGGGACGGATGGAAGGGGAAACAATAACGGAGAATGGGGGTACTGAGAGAATGGGCAGGGAGAGAGAGAGAGAGAGAGAGAGAGAGAGAGAGAGAGAGAGAGAGAGAGAGAGAGAGAGAGAGAGAGAGAGAGAAGGGTGGGGGGCGTGGGAGAGGGCGGATAAGGGAGGGGGAGAGAGGGAGGGATAGGAATCGCGGGCAAAGATGGCGCGAGCGGTCGCCGCGAGTAAAGGGGAAGGTTACAACGCTGCTGGGGATGGGGAGAGAGGAGGGAGGCAGGAAAAAAAACACAGTGAGGGGGTGAGGGGAGTGGTGGTGTTGGCGCGGTGATGAAACGTAGTCCTGAAGGAAATGAAGCTCGGGGAATTAAGAAAGAAATAGCCGCAATGGCCGGCGTAATGCCCATGCTTGGCGGTGTTGTCGGGGTGCGGGGGCGGCGGGGGCGGCGGGGGCGGAATGGTGCGCTGTTAGGCCGGGCCATTTCACCGGCTCACCTCTGCCGCCCCCGACTCTCCTCTCCTCTCGCTCTCTCACAACCCCCTCTCTCGTGCGGGCTCCTTCCCCCCATCGCAAGCCACAGCAGCCGCCGCCGCCCGCTCCCGAGAGCTCGCGTTTAGTTCCCAGCAGCAGCGGCGCCGCTGCCGACCTTTGGAAACTCACTTATGGCAGTAAAGTTGCACGTCGTGCCGAGCGGCGCCGCGCCGCCCGCCGCGCCCGCTCGCGATTCTTACGAACTGCCGACCGGCACCTCTTCTCACCCACGCAGACAGGAGTGAGAGAGGGAGAGAGAGAGAGAGAGAGAGAGAGAGAGAGAGAGAGAGTACACGTTCTGGTGAAAAGCAATAAAGCAATCGTTGACACGCGGGGATGGCGCTTCGTAGAGCAAAAGGCATTTTTGATTTATCGCGTTTTGCGGCGGCAGAGCCTTATCGCGACGTGTAAATAAATTGGCAGTCCGCGTGAAGCACGCACGTGCACACACACGCAGACACACACAGGCACGGGGGCGGGCGGGTTTAGGGACGGGCCCCCTCGTGTGTGCCATGCTTTGCGGTGTGCGCCCCGGCTGCGGGGCCCCGCTGACAGACCTGCACCGACACACTCTTTGATTTATGACCCTTTGTGGGATGCGTATAGTAGTACATGTGAGGGAGAGAGATAGAATATGTAAGGGGAAAGGGAGGAAGGGGGGGGGGGAGGGGGGAGAAGGTTCCGATAAGTGGATGGGAGAGGGAGAGAGAGAGGGGGGGGGGTCTCCGATATAGGTGTCGGCTGCGGTCACCGCCAGCGCTGGCTGTTTAGCGGGCCCGTGTGGCCTGGACTCGTGCCCGCCCTGCACAAGGCCGACTGGAGACCACGCCGGGCGCAGCGACGTCGCCTCCGTGCCCGTGGTGGTGGTGGTGGTTGCCTCTGAGGGGTCTCTCTCTCTCTCTCTCTCTCTCTCTCTCCTCTTTCATTTTTTGTTATATTTTTTTTCCGAGGGCGCATGCGTCCCGGCAGAGACAGCGCGCGGGCGGCAGAAAAAGAGTGCTGGCTATATATATGTATATATGAACAGACGCGGTAGATAAGGGCGTTGAGGTCGCGGAAGAGAGAGATGGAGAGTCTAATTAGGCGCGATTTTTGTTGCTTTTTTTTTTTTTTTTTTTTTTTCTCGGAGGTCCCTCCTCCTACCGTGTTGCCTGCCTCCGCTGCCGCCGTTGGCCCGGCCGGCGCTGTGCCCGGCGCCGTGCCCGGTATGGTGTGGTAATTTTAGCTTTTAGTACCATCTGGTCTCCGCCGGTCCCTACGCGGCCCTGGCCGTGGCGCCGCCGATGTGCTCCGTGCTCCTCCGGATCTGGTGGGGCCGTCTGACCGCGTTGCTGTCCGCTGGTGTCCTCATTTTTTTTTTGTCGAGATGTACCTTAAATTATTTGTTTTTTTTTTTAATTTTTTCCCAAAAGTTTTTTTTTTGTCGTCGTTAAATTAACACCTAGCCCCTCGCGGTCGGCCCTGCCGGCCCTGCCTGCCCTGATAGTCCGCTCCGCTTCCCTGGGAAGCGTCAGCCGTGAGGCCGGCTCCGCGGCGGCCCGTTCTCCACGGCCCAGTAAGGTGAATGGTGGAGACCGCGGGGCGGGCGGGCGGACGGGTTATTTCGATTCGTTTGATCGGAACCGATCCGATGGATGCGCCCAGCATGACGTGACGGGACGGTTCGGGGCGGACGCTCGGCCCGCGGCCAGGGCTGCCGGGGCCCTTCGGTCGCGTCACGGAAGCCAAGGAGGGGGGCGGCAGGCGGCGGCTCGGCTCCCTGTACTCTTCTTTCTGCTCGTTTTCTCGGTATTTCTTTCTCTCTTGCGGCGCGCTTTCATTACCAGCTGACCCTGGCGTGGCGTGGCCGTGCCGTGGCCGTGCCGTGCCGTGCCACCACCACCACGGCGGGAGGTGCCCGCTCCGGCGGACCGTCTTTTTCTCGGCCGCCTCCGTCTTCCCCGCTTTGCTGCGGCAGCACAAACCAACCCCTTTACTTCTTCTGTTCCAAACGAACGGAACCATTGTGAAGGATCTATCTGTCCGATGCCCGCCCCCCCCCCCCCTCTCTCTCTCTCTCTCTCTCTCTCTCTCTCTCTCTCTCTCTCTCTCCCTTTCGCTCCCTCTCTCTCGCTCTCGCTCCCCTGAGACTAATGGTCCGGTGACCGGCGAGGGCAGAGGCAGCCGTACCGAGGTGGTGCCGGGGGCCCTGAGCTCTCCGCTCTGAGGCCCGCAGTCAGGGGGTTGGTCCAAACACTGCGTCTCAACAGCAGGTGAAAGGTAAAAACACACCACAATTTCAGTTCTTTTTATACCTTTTCTTTTTTTTTTTGCCGGAACGGGAAATGGTTGGGAACATGCTGCACTCAGTTCGCGAACGGCATCGAGGATTTATCTAGAAATAAAAAGAGACGCTTCTATGCAAGAGAGAGTGAGAGAGTGTGGTGCGTTTTTTCAGCTTCGATTGCTGCTGCTGCTGTTCGCCCTCTCTCCCATTCTACTCTCTCTCTCTCTCTCTCTCTCTCTCTCTCTCTCTCTCTCGCTGTTCGGCGTTTATCTGCTCTCTCTCTCTCCCCATCTCGCTTCGCCATCACTTATTGACGCGCCTCACGTACTACTCGCGGCAGACAGAGAGAGAGAGAGAGAGAGAGAGAGAGAGAGAGGGGGGGGGGGTGCTTCGCTGGCCCCTCGCGGGTCGTTGACGGACAGGGCGGGCCGCTCTCGTGTTGAACGCACGAATAGATGTACAACTCGGGGAGTCTGTGTGTGTACCCGGGGCGCGCGTGTGCGTCCACATTTAAAACCGTCTCGGCGCTCTCTCTCTCTCTCTCTCTCTCCTGGCTCTCTCTCTCTCTCCTCGATTCGTTTCGTTTCGTTTGGATCGACAGCAGGGTCGGAGTGAAGAAGTTAGATGCAGAACACACGCTCTCTGGACCTCTCTCTCTCTCTGCTCTGACCCCTTTGAAAATAATAAAAAGTTATGTGCGTCTGGTGGAGGCTGCTGCTGCTGCTTCTGCTGTGGCCCCTGCGGTGCGGGCACTGGGTGTAGGTGGTTGGGTGCTGGTACTCGACCCCGCGTGTCCTCGCCTTACGTGCGTTTTGGTATGGAAATGACGTCTGGCAGCGATGCATGCAGCAGCGGGGGCGCGTGAACGCTTCGCTGCCCGGAGCCCAGGCGGGAGCCGAGGGGCCCTTGCAAGGGCACCGGCTCACGGCACGGCCCCGGCACGGTACCCGCCGACCCGTGCAGGCTCAAATTAACGTGTTAACTCGCGGTCGTCCCTGTCCGGCGCGCGGCCGCGAAGTCCGAGAGAGAGAGAGAGAGAGAGAGAGAGAGAGAGAGAGAGAGAGAGAGAGAGAGAGAGAGAGAGGGGGGAGGGAGAGAGAGAGGCTCTCCGATCATAATTACCACCTGCGACGCCCCCGAATTTCTGTTTACTTTCGTCATTAAATTGGCGCCCTCCCCCCTTCCCCCATCTCCGCCATTGTTGCACTAATTATTTTGATTGTTGTTGTCGCAATTACCTCGCTCGTCTCGGCCTCCTGGTGAAGGGTGAGGAGAGAGGGGGGGGGGGGGGGGAGGGGGTATCGTAATGAACTAGCAGCATGACAGCATGTAGTCATGCAGCAGGCCTGCACTCCGCGGTCGGCCGTGTGGCCACGGATCCCTCCCGGACAGGGGGAGAGGGAAGGGGGACTGAACGAGCAAGCATCACTGCACTTGCACCGTCAAATTGTGGGATGTGCGATCATTTTTAACGGGAAACTGCCACACTGTGTACACGCTTATTTCTTTGCTTGACGAAATAGGCTTTGCGGGCCCCGAGCCCCGTTAGTACTGCGTATTTCCTAGAGTTCCTGTGCTCGCCATGTCTCCGAATGGTTCGGTCGGTCCCCGCCGCCGTGCACGGCCGCTTATTGATTGACTCTGTCTCCCCCCCCCCCCCTCTCTCTCTCTCTCACTCTGCCTCTACGGTCTATGGATGCCCACGCCCTGCCCACGGGGCATTGTCTCCTCGGAGCGCCATATATCTTTTACGCGGCTGCCATTTGTCCCCGCTGGATATGAAGAGCCCCTGCAGGCGGCTGCGGCTGCAGCGCCTCGCTCGCCTCACTTCGCGGTAGAAGGGTGGCGGCGGCGGCCGGGGGCTCCGGGGAAGCAACGGGAAGGCGGCGCGGCGGCGCGGCGGCCGGCCGGCCGGGGGTCGCCTAAGCCGGCCTAAGGCGACGTCGGCTTTGTCAGCGACCTGTCCCGCTGTGTGCTGTCCGGCCGTGTCACCCTTCTACCTCTCTCTCTCTCTCTCTCTCTCTCTCTCTCTCTCTCTCTCTCTCTCTCTCTTTCTCTCTCCCTCCCGCGGTCAATGATGTGGCTCCTCTTGGTTTCGGCTGTATATAGCGGTTCGACGTGTCACGTCGGAGTGGCGTGCGTAGAGTTTGTTTGTCTCTGCTCTCGGTATAAGACGAGGACCAGAAGCGGCGGGGACCGCTGGGGACACATCGCCGGAAGGTCTTCCCGGTTTCGGCGAGGGTAGTCTCGCCGCCGTTAGCGCCGCCATGCCTTGGCTGCTGACCCAGAAGCGGCACGGCGGCGGCGGCGGCAGCGGCAGCGGCGGTAGCCAAGGAATCCTGGGCATTTAAATCGCCGCGCCCAAATGAGGTCGTTTCCCTATCACTCCTTTTGCTCTGTTTGTGCGATGGGGCGGGCCTGATAAGCCGAGGAGCCGGGTGGCGGCGGGCGGTGGGACGGGGGGGGGGGGGGGGGGGGGGCGTGCGGTATGCCCCCGTGTTGATCGGAATTATTAAGGCCCCGGCCGGCCGGAGCCCCCCCCCCCCTCTACTCCCCCGAAATCTCGTAAAACCTGTATGGGAAACGCTGGTGTGTACGGTAGGAGGCGGGTGTGGGCCCGGTGAGTACATACGTGTGTACGTGTCCAGTCTTAGGGCCGGCGGCGGCGCGGAGGAGGAGGGGGCAGTCTTGCAGACGACAGAGCGCCTTGCTGCCTGCTGCTGCTGCTGCTGCTGACGAGAAGGAGAGGAGGAGAGGAGAACGATTTCTCCGAGCGCGAAATAAGATGATACATACAGGGATCGTTGTGTGGACTCTGAGACCAGCGAACGCGGTGCGGTGCGGAGAGAGCAGGCTAGCAGTGCGGCACGGCGAGGCACCGCACCGCGGCCCGCAGTTCCCATTCAGTCAGTCGCGGAAACATCTGAATGTGTCTGAAACATTTTCATAAACGGTTGTCGGCTGATTTTTTTTTCTTTGCATTAATCAATTCTTACATTAAAAATTCATTTTTATTTCTTGGTCTGAAAGTTTGTGCTGAAATACAAATGTAATTGTTTTTGGTATTGGAAAAGTGGGCGGTGGCTGTATATCCTGCAGGAGGGGCCCCTGCGCTGCTGTGTGGCCTGACGGTGGCCGACCTGCCGCTGCGCCGCGCCCGGCTCCCGCAATTATCCAGTGTGGTGGGGGTCTTGGTCTCGCGGCCCGGACCGCCGCTGCCGCCGCTGCCGCCGCTGCCGCTGCCGGCGGCGCCCCGGTAAAGGTCACGCGCTCACCGAACGACTGCCAATATAATGGTTTTGTGGGGCGCGCCGTAGCAGCGGCGGCGGCGGCAGTAGGTCGGTGCGGTTAACAAGGGCACGCCTTTGGGCTCGTCCAAGCTAGCGCGGCTAGTGCACTGTGTGTGTGTGTGTGTGTGTGTCCGAGTTCTTCCTGGGCCTCGCGGCTCCTTGCGGCTGGGCGAGGCCCCCGCCGCCGCCCGGTCGTCATTCAAACGGCAACGGTACCCGCGGCCGCGGTGTAGTGTACTGACATGTGCGCGCGGAGCCTGCGGGGCCCGGCGGGACCCGGCGGGACCCGGCGCAGCTCGCGCGGAGCTTTGGCCGCTGTAAAGTCTGCGCCTAGCGAATATAACCGGGCGTATACAGTACATACTAAAAGTTAGCGGGCGGCGACAACGGGACGACAGGACAGGACGGCTACGCTATGCCCCGGTTTGGTGGTGGCTGCTCTGTAGCTCTGCCAAGGTATATCCGCAGAATGTCCGCCCTCTATGTCCCTTAAGAAAAACGTCAAAACATTTTTGTTATTATTTTTTCAAAAAAAAAATACAGGAATTTTATCGATTTTTTTTGTCAGAAAATTGTAAATATTTTTTTTTTTTGAAATTCTCCCAACTGGCCCACCACTGACGTTCGCTTTGCTATGTACTTTACAACCACTACTAACGTTACGCGCGATTAAAGGGCGCCCAGGCGGCGGGGGGTGAGGCGCTGGCGGGGCAGGCCGCGCGGTGACACCTCACACATGGGGCGGGGCAGCAGCAGCAGCCAGGGCCGCAGCTGGCGGGCCGCTCCCCCGCTCACCGCCCCGCGGCGGGCCCCGCGCCCCAACCGCCACTGGGTGGCTTATGCGTGGATTTCGGGGCGGACGACGACGACGACGACGGGGGGCTGAGGCTCGGCGCCGCGGCGGGGCCGCTGGGGCCCCCCGCCGCTCAGCCCCCCGCCGCTGCTGCCTGCGCGCCCAGGTTTTCGGGGAGGGGGCGGAGGGCCAGGATAAATGGGCCCCGCTGGGTGCGGACGGCGCCGTATTCACACGCATGCTGCGCTGCCGCGCCCCCTGACGGATGCGCGGCCGTCAGCCAGCGTCAGCCGGCGTCAGCCGCCCGGAAGGAAGCGCCCCGCTCCGCCCGCTCTGCTTGCGCGCTCGCCGCCGCCGCCGCCGCCGCCGCCGCCGCCGCCGCCGCCGCCGCCATCCCCTCCGCCGTTATTAACGATGATCCCGGTGGCCGGGAGTCGCGCGACATTTGTCGCCGCCGTCACCGTGAGACAAGCGGCACGGATTGGAGCGGACGAGAAGGCTGATCTCCCTGAGGAGGAGGAGGAGGAGGAGGAGGAGGAGGAGGAGGAGGAGGAGGAGGAGGAGGAGGAGGGGGGGGGGGGGGGGACCCGCCCGCGGCCCAACTCCCAAACACCACCGAAACGCGCAGCAGTGTGCCGTTTCACGACCAAATTTACGAGCCTTAAACGAGCCAAAGCCTTTTTTTTTTGTGACGCCGCCGCCGTTGACGAGTCGCGCGAGGGAATCGAGCCTCGACATTGTGTATCTGTGTGTGTGCGCGCAACGTGAAACGCATTGATTTTGGCGACCCCGCCGCGCCGTGCGTCATTGTAGTGTACATGTATTGTGGTAGGGCGGATGCTGCAATGAACAGCAGAGAGAGAGAGAGAGAGAGAGAGAGAGAGAGAGAGAGAGACCAGGAACCTTAGGAGGTGCGAGCGAGTGCGAGCGCACACGCACACACGCACGGGCCGGCAGCTGCGGCCGTGTCGCGTTGCGGCCCGCCCCGGTCCTCGCTGTGTGTCCGCGAGCCGTTCTAAATGGCCCGCCGGCCTCATACAATGGCAGTGTGACACTGATGACCGCCGTTTAGAGGGCGCAGGCTGCGCGGCGCGGCGCGGCGCGTGTGCCCCGGCCCGGCCCGGCCCCGTGTGTCCCGCTCGTGTCACTAGCGCTGCATTGACCAGAGCAGCACGCGGGGAGGGGGGCGTGGCGTGGCGGGGGACGGGGAGGAAGGGGATCGGACCCCGGGTCTGGCGGGTATCTGGCGGGCCGCGGGCCGCGAGTTGACGGCATACTGCAGGCCGCGGGGCGACGCCCGTCGCTCTGGACTGGACGGTCGGTTGGACCGGTAATTGGTCAGGCGATGGGATGGGAGACGCGGGCGAGAGACGCACTGGCACAGGCCTGGCGGCGGCAGCTGCTGCTGCTGCTGCTGCTGCTACGCTTTCGGTGTGGGGACTGCCTGGACCAGTTAGTCCCCCCCCCCCCCTCTCTCTCTCTGTCTGTCTCCGAGTCGCGCTGCGATGCTGTCTCCGTTGCACTCGCGTCGTGTCCGCCCGGTTCGGAGAGCAGTCGGCGATCCCGGACGCAGCGCCTGCTTATACCTCCAGGAGGCTTTGCTTCCCACCACCACCACCACCACCACCTAGCCAGCTCGAAATGGGAGACGAATTAGGTGGGGAGGAAGTGGTGGGGGGGGGGGGGGCAGGGAATGCGCTGCCCATTTCAATATGAATGGCCGAGCAGGCTAATTCGCTCGTCGCTTGCGAAAGCGACGTGACGACGCGTCGCGGCGTGGGGAGCCCGTCGGGAGCCCGGCGGGAGCCCGGCGGGAGCCTCCGTGTCTCCCATGGCGATCTCGGCGCGTAATGAGGAGACTGGGCTCGGGGGGCGGCCGAGCGCGGCGTCCGGTGTCCTGGCGGGGGACGCGGTCGTCGTCACAGTGCAAGTCATCGTGTGTGTCCCGGGGGATGGGGGGCCTGGCGGGGGCCTGGCGGGGGCCTGGCGGGGGCCTGGCGGGGGCCTGGCGGGGGCCTGGCGGGGGCCTGCTTGTGGTGCCGCGAGCAGCCGCCGCCGCCGCCGCCGCGCAGCACGCTGCATCCGCGCGCGCGGGGCCGCGGCCGGCATGAAATGTGGCGTTTTAAAAGGCAACACATTTCGGTCTAATCTGGCATCTAAATCATTTAATTTGTGTAAGGCCGGGCGCGGCTGCGCTGCGGCGGTGCTGCAGGACCCGCGGCTCCAGGTGCGTGCAGCGGCGGCGGGCGTCGCGTGCGGAGTGCTGCGCCCGCTGCGCCCGTCAGCTGTCTCACCTCCGCGCGCGGCCGGCCCGGGTGTGTGAGAGAGAGGGCAGCGGTGCCGGGTGCCGGGGGCCCCGGAGGCAGGCCGAGGCGCGCTGCTCCGGTCTCCCTGTCCCGTCCCCGGTCCGGTCCGCCCGTGGCTCCCCGGCTCGGCTCGGCCCTGGATCGCGCTGCCCCGGCCGGGCTCGGACCGGCGGCTCGGCTCGCACCGGCCCAGCCAGGGCACTCGCATTCCAGAGTAGCCATCCGGCAACGCCGCTGCCCACCTCACTTGTTTCCAGACGGTGCAGGCGTGGCGGCGGTGCCGCACTTCCCCGCCTCCTCCTCCGGCACTCTCTTCTTGTTGTGCTCCTCCGGGACAATAGCTCAGAAAGGGGCCCCCTCCGTCGCGTTTTTATTTTTACTTTGTTCATTTTCTATTTATCGGCACCGACCGGTGTCGGCGGCCGCCGATTAGGGCCTCCAGCGGCAGCTCCGCGGCGTCCAGCTGGAGCCGGAGACGGGCCTCCAGCAGCAGCTTCTAGGTGTCCAGCTGGAGCCGCTGGAGCCGCTGGAACCTCCGGAGCCGGAGGGCCGTCCGGAGCCTCCGGGCGGAGGTGATTACGCTACTCGCGAGTGCGGCTCGCAGACGACATGGGCGCGGCCGGAAACGCGGCGGCGGCGGCCGGCGGGTGAAATGCTGCCGCGGTCGTCAAGCGGCGACGACCACGGCGACGACACGGCACCGCATCCGGCCGAGAGACTGCGACCCGCCGCCGACTCGTCCGGGAGGAGCGTGCAAGAAGCACCAGTAACAAGTACAGCACTGTGTGCCGTCGTCTGGCTTCACGGGTGAACGGGTGACGGCGGCCTGGTGGTGGCCGCCGGGGGGCGCGTCCTCGTCACGGGCGTGTCGCGGGTAGTGCGGGACCACACGGATGACTCAGCTTACGTAAGCTGAGGTCATCCGTGCGGGACGACGCAGCGCACCGGGAGCCGCCGCCGTGCAGCAGCGACTCGCAGAGATTGCCAGGACCCCGGCCCGCTCATCCTCATCGTCCTGCCGCTGCTTCCCCTCCCCCCTTGTTGTTCTTCTTCCGGCTCGGGGGAGTCCTTTGTCGGCGGCTCAGCTGGCGAGCAGGTGTTGTTATCACCTTCGTCCGTGGGGCTCGCACCACACCTACGGCACAAAACACTCCCAATTCCCGCCCCTGTCTCTCTCGCTCTCTCTCACTCTCTCTCTGTATCTCTCTCTCACACACACAAAATGAGACAGACGGAAGAGAATCGTTAGCCCATAGGGTGCGAAGCGGCGCAGCCTCCCCCCCCCCCCCCCCCCCCCTTTTACAGCTACAGCAGCTCTCTCGCCTGTTCACCCCTTCCTTCCCTCTTCGCCCTCGTCGTGTTGTGGCAGTATACACCACTATATACTATTTCTCTCCCTCTCTCTCTCTTTTTTTCTCGCCCGTGTTTTTACGCCCTCTCCGTGTTGCTGCGCTCCGCCCTGCTGCTGCCGCTGCTGCTGCCGGCCAGTCACACCCCGTCGGGGGGCGCCAGGGCAGGGCGTGGAGGGGGGGAAGGTGTCGGCGGTGCGGTGCGGCCCGCGTGCAGCTCTGCGGCGGATTAGGCAATGAGCAAGCGGACCAGGCTGCAGCCGCCTGCAGCCGCCTGCAGCCGTGCCGTGCTCCGAGAACAATGGCGCGGCCCCGGACTCGATCCATTCGCAAGCAGCGTCTGCCCGCGCCGGCCACCCCCCGCGAACCCCCGCGACCCCCCGCGACCCCGCTCGCGCGCCCACGGAATAGTGCATAGTCCTTTTTACACCTCTTCGCTTGCGACCGCGCGACGCGACGGCCCCTTTGGAGCGACAATCACACGTGTAAATGGCGTGGAAGTTGTACCCGCGGAACCGGCGAAGCGCGTTTAAATAAATACTCCATTTTGTGTGTTTTTTTATGTGTTTTCGTTGGTTGTTTTTGGCGCGGGTAAAGCAGCAAGCGCTTTTGTGCAGTATCTTGATGGTGGCCTGTGCCGCCCCCTCCGCCTCCGCCTCCCCCTCCCTCCCTCCCTCCTCTCTCCGCACGGAAATGAGCTTTACGTTCCTCATTTTCCGGACATTTCCAAATAATATATAATAGCCGAGCGATTACGTCTGTTGCGGCTCCCCATTACTGCGGTCGCTGCTGCCGCGGTGGCGGCGGCCGGACAGGTGGACGGGGGCTGGCTGAGCGCTGAGCCGGCTGGGGGCTGGGCTCGGCTGGGATGTGGACGTCTCGTCTCGGTCGGGTGAAGATGGGCTCATGGCAATCATCTCAAGGCCCTGCTGCCGCCCCGCCGGCGTCCTGCGCTCCCGGCGCTGTACGTGTGTGTGTGTGTGTGTGTGTGTGTGTGTGTGTGTGTGGAGGGGGCTCTCTGGCCGGAGCTCTCTAGAGGGCATCTCTCGCTCTAGTATATGGTGTTCGCCGAAACGATATGTGTTGTGATAGAGAGGGGAGGGGAGAGAAAGCTTTTTCATACCCGCCGCCGCGCCGCCGAATGAGAGAGTGGCGTAACTGCGGCGCAGCAGCGCAGTTCACCCGAAAGGTCGGCGTGGGCGGCGCTCGCGGCGCGGGGATAAATACGGTCTCCGTTTAGCGGAGACGGTCCTGACGTTTCCGTCATTAAGAGGAAAGAGGACCACTGCTGTTTTCGGCCTCTGCGGGCCGATTTTGAGTCGTCTTCTAACGATCGCCACAGCCAAACCGTTCGATGTATCGACTTCAAACTTCGTGAGGAAGCGTAAAGGTTCAATCTCAATAACGGTGTGTTCAAATAATTTTTTGAACCACTCGATATGCCTAAAAACGGCCGAGACTTTGAGCAGCGCATCGGAAAAATATTTCCCATGGCATTCCTAGATAATTCTTTTCTCTATCCGGCGGTATTTGTCTGCGGTCGGCGATGAACGGTTTGGCGCAAAAGTGGAAACGCTCTTTTGCGAGAGTGACGGCTTTGGAATGAGCTATACCGAGCCCCCTCCGGAGCCACGCCTCCTCCTCCTCCTCCCCCACATCGGCGAGCCGTCTCTTTTGTTTCGCCTAGCCCGGCCTGCACCGCCCGCCTGCCCGACCTGGGCATTGAGAGCGGCCCCCCGCTGGCAAGAAGCTCCTCAGTCGTCCCTTTAAATTTGCTTTCGGGAAAGCCAGTCCAATTTTTAAATTCTTGAATGGTATCCGCAGGCGTGTCTCGCAATTCGATTCAGTACTCACGACGCGAACAAAATGTCGGCGGCTGGCGGCTCCCGGCAGCGCGCCGCCCGCTGTCCCCTCCCGTGTTTGCGCATGTCGATTGCGAAATCCACTCTCGCGGCGGATACGTAAAAGGGCAGCGACAACGCGCCGGCTTGCTGACTGGGCGGCAGGGCTGGCGGGCGGGACTGGCGGGGCTGGCAGGCCGCTGAGACGGGCCGGCGGCTGCAGCAAGCAGCGAGGCTGCGGGGGCCTGCGGGGCCTGCGGGGCCGGACACTCGTTGAAAAACGCTCTCACGGGACACTCCTCTCTCTCCTCTCCTCTTGTTCATTACACAGTGTTACGTGTGCGGCCTGCTCGACGCGACGGGCTTGCGAATGAGAGCAGCCGCAATGTGTGTGTGTGTGTGTGTGTGTGCCCGTCTGTATGCGGTGTAGTTGACTGGTCCCGACGCTGTGTCGGGTGCAATCAAAATTTTCAGGGAACCAAAATTATTTTTATTGACTTGCTGATTAGTACGTAGAGGTAAAAAATCAAATTAAATAATTATCCCAACTCCCCCCCCCCTTCAAAAAAATGCAGGAAAAATAAATAAAAATTCAACTGAGTGTATTTTGCAAGCCGCGAGGGTCCAGCCAGCACGCACCCACAGACGCGGCCGCCCTGTCGCGTTCGCACACGGCGCGGCGCTAGCGTTCATGCGGTGGCCGCCTCCTCCGCTACGGTGTGTCGCGCTGCACACACACACACGCACACACACACACACGTCGACTCCCACGCCGGCGCAGCGCAGCGCGGGGGTTGGCGGGGCCCGGTGAACATTACTACGCATACTACACAATATTTTCGGTGCTTGAGCCCGGCCCGCCTCTCTGGTGCCGCTGCCGCCCTGCTTGGCTGCGCGGGACGAGGCGGGCGGACGCGGCACGGCCCTCGCGCGCCTACGTGGGACGGACGTCTCCGCAGTCGCCACCGCCGCGGCCCGGCCGCGCTGCTGCTGCCGCCGCTGCCGCCGCTGGCTTTATGGGCCGTTACGGCAGCGCCCTACACCCGTCCACTCCACAACTCATGCCCCCCTCCACACGGCAGCGCCCTGTGTGTGTGTGCGCGCGCGCGCTGCGCGGGTTACGGCCCGGTATCACAGTATCACTGCGCGGACAGGACGCGGCGGGACGCTGCCGGCTACATGACGTTCCCGGCCTGCCGCCGCCGCCGCTGTGGTGGTGGTGGTGGTGGTTGTGGTGGTGGTGGTGGTGCACTATCGAGTACCGGTTTGCAAATCCGCCGCTCGCGGGCGAAAGTCGTCGTCGTTGTCGGAGCAAGAGAGAGAGAGAGAGAGAGAGAGAGAGAGAGAGAGAGAGAGAGAGAGAGAGAGAGAGAGAGGAGGAGGAGAGGGGGGGGGGAGGGGGGCATCGGCCTGCCTGTGCAGCCCGTACGCGCTCTCGCGCTCGCGTCCGCGGAAACCGTTTGTGTTGCATCACTCGATTAATTCCGCGGCGCGGCCGTGCTGCACAATGCGCGGCGGCGGCGTGCGTGTCGCGCCGACTTCCGGGGGGCCGCGGGGGCCGCGGGGGCCACGGGGCCGCGGGGGGCGTTCCCAGAATGCCCCGCGGCGGCTCTGGCGCGCGCTGCTTCGCCCGCGGTCGTCCGGCCGGTCGGTATGAATGGCGGGCGGACACTCCTCGCATCGCGGGCCGCGCGGCTCTGCGGAGCTTTGGGTGTCGGGTTTGGCGGCGGTCCAGCTGCAGCCGCAGTGGACGGGCACCGCTGAGCGCCGCGCTGCATCTTAGTGTCGACTGCCCCCGCGGGATTTGTGGGTCCATTGTGCGGCCCGGAGATGAGCCTACTGATGCTGCCGCCGCCGCGGTAGCAGAAGATTGCAGGCGTCCTCCGCGGTGGCATATGGTCCTCGTTGTCACCCGGACGAAATACTACTACCGCCGCTACCGCTGCTGCTGCACGGGGTGTTGGGGGGGAGGCGGGCTTCCTTTCGGAGGTGACAGAAATCCGATACGAACGGCGAGGCGTGGCGCCGGTGCCGGGCTAATCTGTCCCCGCGCCGGCTGCACGGTGCACTGGGGCGCCACCACCACCACCACCACCACCACCACCACCTGTTCCGGCCAGTTCCGGCCATATAGTGGTGTCTGACACGGCGTGCAGGCCGGCGTTGAGCTCACGGTCCGACGCCTTGTTTTCGCTCCACACTCACTTCAAGTGCCGCCGCCGCTGCAGCTGCTTTATGAAAAAGGCTCGACGGTCGTCGTCTTTCATTTTCAATCTGTTTTTATGAGGGGGCCTAGAGGCGGGCGGGCACCGGCGCGGGCAGCGCGGCCCGGCTGAGGCAACCGGCCCGCCTGCCCGTGGGGCGTTTTATTCATGAGAAAGTGTTATTCAGATTCGTCCGATGGAGGCCCCCTAATGAGCTCACGCCCCGGCCAGGCGGCGGCCCGGCGGCGGCCAGGCGGCGGCCCGCTGTCCCCACACGCCCACGCTGTCTTATCGCGGTCCTCGGAGGGGGAGTGGCGGAGTATTGACTCGCGGCTGCGGCGGCGGCGGAGGCGGCGGCGCTTCGAGGCGGAACACTGCCGACCGCCGCCGTCCGGCACGGTTACCGCGGACATGAACTCATCCCATCACAACGCGCGGGGGGTCCGGCGGGGTCCGGCAGTGGTGCCCGCCCCGGGGCCTCAGGAGGGAAGCGGTGCGAACCCCCCCGCCACGGCTCCCGGCGCCCGCGGACGTCGGGGTAAGCCGGCCCGCGCGGCACGCGAGCGCCCGGGCGTGGCGGCTGCCTACCCCCCGGGCGTCGGGCGGCCCGGTCACGGTCAGCACAGTGCCGTGCCCGCCGGCGCTGCCGCGGAGCGGACTGGACCGCTACGCAGTGCGCGGGCCGCGCGGCCGCTTGCCAGGGGTTTGCCTTTACAGACTCGCCGACCCCCGTGCGCCGTCGTAAAAGTGTGGATATACGGTCTCGAGTCATGGGCGGGTAAGTTCAATGAACCGCGCGGCACTAGAAGCCTAGAGAGGGGCGGCTCGGCTCGGCCTCGGCTCCTCGGCTCGGCTCCGCGGGCAGCTCCGCGCCGCGCGCTGCTCGCGGAATGTTGCGTTGTAAAAGTGCCGCCCGGTCGGAAGGGTATAAATTAAGCCGGTCCCTCCCCGAGTTCGATGGGAATCTGTGTTGCGCGTGTGGCGCGTCCGGCCGGCTCGGCCCCGGCGACTGACTTTACGGCGGGACACACTTATATACAGCGACGTCCATCGGCCGAGATGGATGAGATGAGAGCCGCAATATCGGCTTTCGCACCATCGCCGCCCGTTTTGAGGTAAAGCGTCCCCGCTTCCCCTGCTCCGCCTCTCCTCCCCCCCCCCCCCCCACTCCGGGAGGGGGCTAAAAGCCCAAGTTTGTGGAGTCTGCGAACGTCCGCTCGCTGTTGCTGTTTGATGATTATCCACTCGGAAACATCTCTCTCTCTCTCTCTCTCTCTCTCTCTCTCTCTCTCTCTCTCTCTCTCTCTCTCTCTCTCTCTCTCTCTCTCTGTGTGTGTGAGCGGGTCTGTATGCACAGGCCTCTTACAAAAATTTATATTTATATATTTTCGTTTGTTTGTTGCAGGTAAGCGTTTTTTAAACGTACACGCCCGTATATCCGGGGCCGCTGCAGCAAAGAGGACACAGCTATGTGAGTTTTTGGAGAGAGAGAGAGAGAGAGAGAGAGAGAGAGAGAGAGAGAGACGGGTACGACGGCGACGTTTGAGAAGGGAAAGTGTGTGCGGAGGGGGTGAGTGAAATGGGATGAGGGGACATGACGGAGTTTACCGGCGGAAGCTGCTATGCGCCCCCGCCCCACCCCCTGATAGCATCTCGGTGTGCGGTCGGCCAGGTGCGCTCTCTCTCTCTCTCTCTCTCTCTCTCTCTCTCTGACTCGGTCTCTGTCGGGCGGGCTTATGCAAGGAGCTGCCCTGTGACCTCCCCGCCTGCCCGCCCGGCGCGGCGCGTCATCCTAAAGCGTCCTGTCCGCCGTGCCCTCCTTAAAGTTTCCGTTTGAAGGGGCGCCCGGCCCGGCCCCGGGGCCCCGCTCTGCCCCGCCCCCTTCCTTCTCCCCCTGCCGAACCGGCGACCTCCTCTGTGTCGCCGCGTCCCGTCTCTCTCTCTCCCTCTCTCTCTCTCTCTCTCTCTCTCTCTCTCTCTCTCTCTCTCTCTCTCTCTCTTTGCGGACGACTTGAGCTTTCATGCTGCCGCACACAGCAGGGCTGGGCCTGTGCCCGGCCACTTAGGAGGTGTGCGCTCGGGGGGAGCGCTGGCTGTTTGTCGAGTGGCTCTCGTTAGCGGAAAATAGTTTGGGCGGCGGGTTTGTTTTCGCGCGCGATAGTGTGCGCGGCGGCGGCGGCGGCACGTCGGCGGGGTGTCGGTGATGCGGCGCCCGCGATGCCGGCCTCCGACGCCGACGTGCCGCCGCCGTCCTCTCGGGAGGCTCTGCGGGGGGTCCTCCTGGCGCCGGCCGGTCCCCCCCGCGGCGGCGCCATTAATAATGGAGGGCTCATTCGCTCTATCCACAGTCCGGCCGAAAATTGCCTTCGTCAGGGACAAAAGTCGGAAGGGTGGCGCGGCGGCGGCGACGGCGGCGGCGGCGGCCGCGTTCAAAAGGTTGCAAGCGCCGGGCATCCGCGGAATGTGTGAGGCTTCGGGGGGCGACGAACCGCGAGGAGGAGGAGGAGGAGGAGGAGGAGGGTGTGCTGTACGTACCGCCACCGCTACCACCCGGCCGATACCGGAGAGAGAGAGAGAGAGAGAGAGAGAGAGAGAGAGAGAGAGAGAGAGAGAGAGAGAGAGGCGCGCGCGGCAGAGTTATTGCTCCCCGAATAAGAATAAATTGAGATGACAAATGCGTCGAGTTGAGCCCCTCCTTCTTGCGGAGGGATTTATTCCCGGCCGGAGCTGGCGCTTTATGCTTTGCACACACACATGTATGTATGTATGTGTGTGTGTGCCGCGATCCGACCTAGTTTCCCTGTTCACACATTGAGGCAGTGCCCCGCGCCGCTGCAGCCGCTCGGTGAGCGTCTGCCTCTCGGAGAACAATTATATTACACCGGGCGGGACGGCGGCGTTTCCAAACAATGCTCCGCGGCAAGCAGGAAGGTGTGTGTGTGTGTGTGTGTGTGTATCGCACGGCCCCGCGCAGTGCATAGCGGCGCATAGCACCGGGTCCCAGCGGGTTACGCCCTCCAGCCGCCGCGCAGGACTAGACGAGGCCGATGCCAATATAAGTTTGTGGTTTTGGCCGCGGGAACTGCCATTTTTTTCCCCCGTCGTCTCCTCTCGCGCTGCCCTCGTCCGCCTTAAATAAAAGTTTGCCCCGTTTGTCTATATGGAGGCGGCCAAAAAATCGGCCATAATTCGGGTCTCGGCCGGTCCCCCCTCCTCCTCCTCCTGGTGCTCGGCAGCGGATAGACCCGATGGGGGGACCCCGGCGGGGCCGGCCGGTCTGACGGGGAATGGATTTATGCGCCTAATTGCGTGATCGGCCCCCGGCCGGGTCCTGGGGGCCCCGGCCGCCCCCGGCTCGGCTCGGCCCGGCGCGCCGTGCCCCGGCCGGGCTGCCCCCCGTCCCTGCTCGGCTCGTCCCGGGCCCGTCAGCTTGTCCAGACGGCACGGACCTCATCCCGCATTCAGAGTACACTGTGTGGGGGCCCCTGCACGGGATGAGGGGGGCGGCGGGCGGCGGCGGTGTTCGCCGGTGGCGTAGGCAGCTCGGCGGCGGCGTCATGGTGCTGACAGCGGCGAGGCGCGCGTGGGCGTGGCGCCTGCCATGTGTCGGGTAGGCAGCCCGCCGCGCGGCGCCGCAGTGCGGGGCGCCTGGCGCCTGGTCCCTGCAGCGGACCGCCCCGCCTGCCCTCGTCGGGCACCGCCCCGGGAAGACGGTCCGACGGCCGCGGGCGGTGCGCCGTCGGGGGCTGCGGCCAGCCGGGGCCTGGGACCGGGCCGGGCGTTTGTTTACATATTTCAGACGTGTTTTGGTGATGGTCCGGTCTATCTCTATGCAAATCTGGGCGGGCCGGGGGCTGCGTCCGAGGGGGTCGGGGCGGGCGGCGTCTCGGACGCAGCGTGGCGCCCGCTGCCGGCACCCGTAGGTACCTGGAGGGAGCGCCTGGCCTCGGCCGGCCGCCCGGCCTCATCGTAGCCTCGGGCGATGTACCAAGACAAGCCTTGGGTCTGGGCGGCCGGCGGCCGGTCAGTCGAGGGAGAGGGGGGGGGGGGCTCCAGAGAGCACACGGACCACCGCTGCTGGACTCGAGCCGCAGCCCGCCGCAGCAGCCGGCCGCAGCCCGCCGCCACCAGAAGTTTTGAAATATGTGGACAGAGGAAAGTAATGTTGATGAGAATACTTTTGTGCCCCGGCCGGCGGCCCGCGCGCCGCGCTGTGTGGAGATAACCGCAGCGGCTCTGCCGGGCTCTGCCCCGCCAGCGGCAGGCCGGGCTCTCTGCCCGGCTCGCAGTGGTCCGTTTTGTGTGGTTTCGTGTGCTGCACTCACCCTGCCGTAGCGCCACACTCGGGAGGGTGCTGTTCGGGCACGATAGTGAGAGTGTGTGCGTGAGTGTGAGTGTGGCAGTCGCCCTTCGCCGCGACCTCGAAACGTGATCTCATCGCTCGCGTGGTGGGCGACCGGTGGTGTGTGTGTGTGTGTGTGTGTGTGGAGGTGTGGAGGTGTGCCCCCGCCCTAGCGCGCCTAGGCGGGCCCTAAGTCGCGCGTGAAAGGGGTAAATATTGGGGATTTGTGCGGGCCCACACGCCCGACCTCCCCCCTCTCACCCCTCTTGCCCCTTTTGTTTCTTTTTGAAATCCCGAGGCGGAGATAGAGAGAGAGAGAGAGAGAGAGAGAGAGAGAGAGAGAGAGAGAGAGAGAGAGAGAGAGAGACAGAGACAGAGAGAGACTGCTCGTGAGCATTGAAAGCCACCTCTGCTGCCGTGAAGCGCCTGCAAGCGTCGGGGTAGGCCGGCCCGCGCGGCACGGGTGTCCGCGCCGCGCCGGGAGCTGCCTACCCTGCAGGCGGCAGGCGGCTCCGAGCCGCACCGACACACCGGCTGGCGCCGTACCGCGTGAGGGGTCAGTGAGCTTGAGCCTCGGTGGGCACCTGCCCTGCCCTGCCCTGCCCTGCCCTGCCCCGGCTTGCCTCGGCTCGCCTCGGCTCGCGCGCGCGCGCGACGTGCTCAACGGATTACCTTCGATGGTCATGCCCCGTGCGTATATGTCGGCGCTTGTCCGGCCTCTCGCCGTCTCTCTCTCTCTCTCTCTCTCTCTCTCTCTCTCTCTGCCTCGGTGTGGCTTCCCCCCCCCCCCTCCCGCCGCCGCCGGCTGCACGCCCCTCCCCCTCCCTCCTTACACTCTGCTAGTTTTGTCGCTCGGATTGACCCGTTTGGTGGCCCCGCTCCGGCCGCCCAGTCCGCCCCGTCCGAACTTCTCACGGCCCTCGCCGCCGCTAATGGCCGCAGAGTTATATCCTGTGGGACGACGTCCGAACACTTGGACTAGTTTCCTTTTACGCGATTCAAACTCGGGGCGGCGGTCGCGGTTGGAGCTGGTTGGCGGGGCGGCGGGCCGCGTGCCGCCGCGGACCTCTCTGGCCGGCCGGCTCCGGGGCCCGCTCCGGCCCGCTCCGGCCCGCTCCGGTCATTGCGTGTCGCTGTAATAACCGTCATCAGCGGGCCGGGTGGAGCGCGAGCGGGAAGTGACTAGCCGCGGTCCGCAGCACCGCTCCTCCCCCGCGGACCTGGGTGAGGACCTGTGATGGCTGCCGCGGCTCAGAGCACCGCACTGCCCCCCCAGGAACTGTCCCGGCCGCCGTGGGACCTCCCTGCCCGACGTGTCGCAGCAAGGGGTTTTGCTCCGCGGCCGCCGGGCCTCGGATCCCGTGTGCTTCATGTTGGCAAAGAGGCCCGGTCTTTATTACCCCGCGGGGGCTGTGAGTGTGTGTGTGTGTGTGTGTGTGTGTGAGTTCAGTCCTGCTCATTATTACCCATGCAGAGAGAAGGGCGGGGGGCGGAGCAACGCTGCACAACGCCCCCGAAGCCGCCTGGGACACGCGGAAGTGACTTGCGCACGCCAGTATTGTGTTTTGATGCGTGTTTGTATGTGCACGCGTGCCTGTATGTGTGTGTGTGTGTGTGTGTGTGTGTGTCAGTGAGAGTGGTGGTGTGGCACTGGGAGCGTGCGCATTGTTCGGGTGGAGTGCGGTGCTGCTGTGGAGTGGTGGTTGTAGTCGAGGGTTGGGCTAGACCGGGATGGGCGCCAGGCCGGGGGCCCCGGGCCGGGTCTCCTCGGCTTCCACCGAAGGCATGGCGATCCGGCCGCCTCCCCGCAGACCGCGCGCCCTGCACGGCGGCGGCCGTGTCGGCGGAGCTGGCGGAGCGGAGGGGGGCTGCGGGAGTAAATCGGTTTGGACGGGGGGATAAGGCTCCCACTCGATTCCGTTTCTGCTTCCCCGTCCACGTCTGTACCCGCCTGCTCTCTCTCTCTCTCTCTCTCTCTCTCTCTCTCTCTCTCTCTCTCTCTCTCTCTCTCTCTCTCTCCCTTTCTCTCTCGCCGGGGCAGATAGTGTATCGGCCGCGACGAAGCGCTCCATCAGGAATTAGCTTGGTCCACGTTTGATGGGGACCATCAGTCAGTCCGCCTCCTGGCGGGGTGGTCGGGCTCGGCGGCGCTGGCCGGCACCCCCGCAACTGGTTGCAGCAGCAGCGGCGGCGGCGGCGGCGGCGGCGGCGGCGGCGGCGGCGGCGGCGGCTCGGCGGCGGCGCTCCGCCTTCGGCCGGTCACGGTCCTCGGGGCGGCCGCCCGTCCGGCAGGCCGCCGCGCCGCGCCGCTCCTCACGGGCTGCCCGAGTTATTTATGAAGGCGTCGGCGCCCGGCCCCGCCCGAATCCATCTCAATTTCTCGCAGAATTGATGAATCAATCGGCGTGATGTATGGCGGAAGCCGAGGGGCGGAGGAGCCAGGAGCCGCCACCCCCTGTGAGGGGGGCAGGAGGAGGGAGTTCTCGTGCTCCTCTGTGTGGTCGGCGTGGCGCACGGCTCAGAGCCGCCGCCAGGTGGTGCGGCGCCGGGCCCGCAGACCCGCAGGCCCGACAGTACAGCTCGCGTCGTCCTCGTTGACGTCCACGGTGAAGTGAATCGCCCGCGATCCGAGGAGGGGGGCGTGTCGGCCGGAACGCGCGCTGGGTACCCGACGCACGAGTGGAGCGGCCCCCCTGCCGAGGGGCGGCAGGCGACCCCCTGCCGAGAGGGGGGTTAGCGTGCGGCCCCGCTGTACATTAGCCGCCCCGCCGGAGGGTTCGGAGCGGGGGTTGGGATGCGCACCATCGCGCCTGCCTGTCTGGAGACACGGCAGGGGAGGGAGGGAGGGAGGGGGGGTGGCGCCGCACGCACAGGAAGGACTTATCTGATGTGACTGCCACCCTCTCCTCTTCTCACGGCTGCTATATAGCTCTCTCACTCCCCTGCACGGCACTCCCTTCCACCCTCCCCCCCCTCTCTCTCTTCCTACCCTCTCTCCGTCCCCCTATCGAACTCGTCGAGTGAACGAACGAACGCCCGGCCGGGTCCCCGCCGCCGTATACCGCCCCCACAGTGCTGTGCCGCGGGCGGGAAGACGGATCCCGCAAGCCGCGCCTCTCTTCCTACCGCATCGCAATCCTTTAAGCTTTTTTTATCATTTTCACTCTGCGTCTGCAGACATGTTACTTCGTTATCAGGTCCGCGCGGGCCTCGCTGAGGGTGCCACGCGCCGGCCACGCGCCGGCCACGCGCCGCCACGCGCGCGTCGCCCACGACGACTGCGGCGGCCACGTGACCGGCGGCGCGGGCCGTCCATAAGAGCGCGGGGCGCGGTTAATCAGCGGCGACGGCGGCGCACTACCGGTCACCGCCGGCCGTCCGGGCCGCGTGGGCGGGGAGGGGGACCTTGTGGGGGACCGGCACCCGAACGCAGCAGATGACGAGATTGGCGTCCAGTTAATGAGGTCATCCGTCCTTGTCATGCGATAGGCCCACCAGCACTGGCGCAGCGGCAAAGGGCACGGCAGTAGCGTGGGCGGCGGGCGTGGCGGCGCGTGGCGGAGGGCGGAGGGCGGAGGGCGGAGGGCGGGGGGCCGGCGCACCCAGAGGCCAGAGGTATACGACAATCAATTGGGGAGAGTGACGGCGCGTCGGCAAACAGCGGCGGTGTCGGCGTGCACCGGGCCACCATTCTTCATGGCGACGAGGATGAGGAGGACGCGGCGCCACCGCCGTCGAGAGAAAGAGAGAGAGAGAGAGAGAGAGAGAGAGAGAGAGAGAGAGAGAGAGAGAGAGAGAGAGAGAGAGAGAGAGACATTCGAGTGACAGCATACGGCGCGGGAGGGAGGGAAGAAGGGAGACAAACGAACCCCCCCGTCTCTGCGAGCAGCGCAGAGCAGGGGTCTGGCTGCGCTCGGAAGGGGATATAGGGGGAGGGAGGGGGATGTGGGGTTCGTGGGACTTTTTTGATCCATTAAGTGATGAGGCGATAAATTGGCGGGCCTGTCGAGTATCTGTTGCTCCTCCGGGCCGTCGCTGTGCGCCGTGCCAGGCCGCGCGCCCACATGTGCGACCGCGTACGTGTGTGTGTGTGTGTGTGTGTGTGTGTGTGTGTGTGTGTGTGTGTCGGTGGGGGATGGGGGTCACTCTTTGTGTGTGCATGCCGCGCCTACGGCGGAGCGTCGCCGTTGCCATCGCGTGCCTTTGGTGTTTAGTGTCGGTAAGTCTTTTGAAATTATCATCAAGTCCTTGTCAAATTGGCTCCTTTTATTTTTTTTTGTGTGTGTGTGTTTCAAAACACTGGGCGTTTCTGTATCCGGATCCGCGGCGGCTGCGGCCTCCTCCCCGTCGGAGCACCGGCATCAGCACCCGTCCGTGCGCGGCGCGTCAATCCCCGGCGATGCGCGCGGTCATCATGTTTTGTCCGCATCATTGAGACGAGTGGGCGGCAGCGGGGAGGCGGGCGACGAGTAGGGCCGCCGCCCGGGCTGGCCGGGGTAGGCCGGCCCGCACGACGCCCGCGCGCCGAGCAGCCGAGGCTGCCTACCCTCCCGGCGCCCCGTCGTCGTCGTCGTGCGCTTTGAATATGAAACGTTGTCGCGCTGCGGCGCCGCGCCCCGCCCCCTCCGCCACGCCCCCCGGCGGCGGCGGCGGCGGCGGACTACACCAACACCACCACCGCGCCGGGGCGGGCGGCTTTTCTCTCTCTTTTCACCGCCCCGCGCGCGCCTAACTAGCTCTATACAGCCGGCAGGGCAGGAAGGAAGGAAGCTTATTGGCACCGGTGCCGGGCCGCTGCTGCCGCCGCTGCTAGCGGGCAAGGCGGCGGCGCCGGCGGCCGAGACCCGCGCCCCGCGCGCTCGCCCCGACTTTGACTGGCTCTAATGAAATTGAAGCGCGACGCTGCCGCTGCCAGTGATTGAGTGTGAAGTAAATGGGGCAGAGGCCCGGAGGCCTGCGCCGCCGCCTCTCCTCCTGGACGGATTTCGACGCGGCCGCCTTCGCGAATGTTGCCGTCGTCGCCGTCTCGGCGTCGCTGGGCCTACCCCCTCCCCTTCCCCCTCCCCCTCCCCCTCCCGACTTTTTGATTTATGGAGCCGCTCTCTCTCTCTCTCTCTCTCTCTCTCTCTCTCTCTCTCTCCCTCGGCCGCGGGCCCCGCGTTGCCGCCGGCCTCGGCTCGCCGGCCGCGTCGCTGGCGGTGTTGGGTGTCGGGGTTAGTACGCGAGGGGGGCGGTGTTGGGGTTGGTTTGGACACGCGTGTGCCCCGTTCAATTTATCTACATCCGACCAATGTTGACGCGCAGGCGGGAAGGGGGGAGGGGGCGACTAGGGAGTAGGGAAATGGGACGTGGCGGGCTGACGCTGACGGCGGCGGTGTTTTGGCGGCCTGTTGACGCCAAGGGCTGCGCTGTTTTAAAGGCCAGGACTTATCAGCAGTGTGCCACCAGCCCGACCCGGTAGAACGCTGTGGCATCCCCGCTGCCCTCCGCCGCACTACCCAAGTACTTCTATCGAGAGAGAGAGAGAGAGAGAGAGAGAGACAGAGCCGCTGACTGATGCCCGCCCCCCTCGGGGGACACGTTGGACGAGTGATCTCTGTGAATTTGTATCCCTATTTGGCAGCGTGCCAGTCGTTGACGGAGTGGACCGCGTGCTGCTCATCGTAGGGGGCCGCCCGCTATATCCCTCTCTCTCTCACACACACACTCCTCCCTGCGCCCCCCTAACGCTTCTATCTCTGTCTCTCTTCTCTCTCTCTCCCTCTCTCCCGCTCGGTGGAGATGGAGCGAACGCTCGCGGCAGGAGTAGGGTAGCGTGTGACGTGACGACGCGCAGACAAATGTGGCGATATCAGGGCCATTACTTTGTTTTTTAAATGCCTTGGTCGGGTGGGCAGAGGCCCGAGGACGTTGCTCTCTCTCTGCAGCGGTGCCGCGTCGTGCCCGGAGGGGGTATGTCCCACCAACTTGGCGCCCCGAGCGCCCCGATCCCCCCTCCCCCTCGGGTAGCCGCAGCTGCGGCCGCGCGCGGCTCGCCCACCACACCGGGGCCTCCCTGTACAAGAAGGCGCAAAAACAACTTTTCCCCTCACCTCCTTGTCTTTCTTTTTTCGGCCGGGGGACACTGGCGGGACTAGGCCGGCGGCGGCGGGGGGCCCTCTGCGGGGGGTCCTCTGCGGGGGGTCGTTGTGCCGGCCGCCCGTCATTACGGGGCGGCCCGGAGTCTGCATGCACGCCGTGGGCGCCGCCGTGGCCGCAGGAAACCGATTCGGTTTTCCGCGCAGCGACCGGCAGCGGCAGCGGCCTCCCTCTCACCCGCGTCGCGGAGGGCTTGTCGGGGGCGGGGTGGCGCCCAGAGACCCCCGCAATCAGGGGTTTTCGGGAGTGAGAGAGAGGGAGAGAGATTTGCTCATTCTCTGCACGCCGCCGCCGCCGCCGCCGCCGCCGCCGCTGCCGCAGCCCGTGCGCCCGTCGGCCCTCCGCCACGCGGCTTGACTGCGGCGTGTTTCGGAAATGATCGCTCCCTCCCTCTGCTGGTGGCGCGGTGGGCGGTGGGCGGGGGGTTGTCATTAGCACGGGCAGCAAGCAGCACCGGGAGGGCGTCGCCAGCCTGTCTAGGCGTGGCCGGGTCAGTCACCCTCTACTCTGGCTTGTCATGTCACGTTTGCGGCGCGGTGACGTTCGGTGACGTGCCCTGCTGCCGTGCCGTGACGTGCCGTGACGTGCCGCGTGACGTGTCACACGGGCGTCGAGGGCGGCGCGGCGTGGCGGTGAATTAGCGGCCCTCATCTGCATGCGGGCTTTTATGTGTCCGGGCCCCACTCACCTGGCCGTCGTGCTCTCGAGGCGCCGCCCCCGAAGTCCGTCCCGGCGGTGGTGGAGGTCGGCTGGCCGGGCCCCCCGGCGCGCGCCCCTGCTTCGCACTTGCCGGCGCTCGGCTGGAGCCCATTATCCGGTCATCAGCGATCCTCCAGCTCCAGCCCCGGCTCCAGCTCCGGCTCTCGGGGTCTCGTTCTCCGTCCGCAGACCGCCCCGGCAGGGCCCCGCCAGGCCACGGCCGTCAGCAGCCAGGACGCTAACGCAAAAAGTGGGCACCATTTCCGGGGCGCGAACCCCCCTGCAGCCGTGCAGGCAGCCCCGACCGGCCCGCCGAGCTGAGCCCCTCGGCCACCGCAGCCGCCGCAGCGCACTGGAGGGGCGGGGCCGGCGCCTAATACTTGGAAATGCATGGCATTTTATTCATTCTGCCGCCCGGCCGGGAGGGAGGGAGGGGGCGGAGGGGGCGGCGGCAGCCCGTGAGTAGGGGACCTTTTCCCCACGCTGTTTATTTTTTTCCGCCCCCGTCCTCTTTTTTTCTTTTTTTTTTGCGAGTCGCTACACAACACGGTGTGCAACACACGCCACACGGCTCGCGCCGCCGCAGTGACAGCTGATCCCTTTTTACGCACCTCAGCCGGTGTCGGGGCCGCTAGGCGGGGGGCGGGGCCGGCCGGCGGCGCTGCGGGCCCTGCCGGGCTCTGCTGGGCCCCGTAGATTGCGAGCCATCACGTGAGTTTCCGCCCGGCCCGGCTCCCCCTCGGAGGCCGCGCCGCGTGTCGTGTCCTGGGCACGTTTGCACCGCGCGCGGTGCGGTTCCCCCGCTCCCCCCTGCGCACCCTCTTTAACCACTCAATTTGGCGCGCGGCGCCTGATGGTGGGGGACGTTGCTCCCGCCGAGAGCAGCAGCCTATCTCGGCCGCGGCCCCCCGCGCCGCGCCGCGCCGCGCAGATTGCAGGTCGCGCCCCTGGCCGCGCCGCGCCGCCGCGCCGCGTATTTCTTATTTCCCCGGCCGACGTGGACGCCTCCAAGCAGTGCGTCGTCGCGCACCGGCCCCGACGCCGCGGCGCTCTCCGGGGCTAAACGGTCCCGGCCGGGCCGGGGCCGCCGATCGCGGCCTGCCGCATGAGTGCCTTGGACCGCTCCGACCCGACCCACCCCGTGTCTTGGAGGGGCCGGGCCGGGGCCGGGACGGGGACGGGCAGCTAGACTACTTTCGCGGTCAGACGGACGGAGACGACGAACGCATCGATTATCGGGGACTTGGAAGGAGAGAGGAAGTCCCGCGGGATGAGAAGGGAGAGAGAGAGCGAGTTGCCCCTTTCTCTCTCTCTCTCTCTCTCGTTCCCTCCCCCTCTTTTCCTACGCTTCGAGACGCCCCGCAGGAAATTGCTCGCTCCGACCCGCGATAGCCCGGGACCTCGCGCTCCCTTGCCAACCTGCCTTTCGCCCCCTCCCCCCTCCCCTCCCTCTCTTTTCCCCCTTCCGCTCCACCACCCCCTCCTCCCGTCCCACCGTCCCCTCTGAGTAAAGGATGGGGTGCCGGTTTATTGGTGCGACTGGAAAACCACTGGAATGAAGAGCAGGGCCCGGGCGTAGGGGGGTGGGGTTTGGCGGGTCGAGGCAGGTGTGGCGTGGCGAAGCACGCGGCCCAGTTAGCGTGTGACCGTGTGTGTGTGTGTGTGTGCGTGTGTGCGTGCGTGTGTGTCGACGTGCTCGTGTTAATTCGTGTCTTTGTCTGTTGCAGGTGAGTGTCGTCGCTTCCCCTCCGCGGACCATTTTCCCACGGCGGCCGGATAGCGGACAGGAGCTGCGAGAGGCTAAGTCGCACTCATTCGGGATTCCTTGTCCGCCTTTGCTTTCGGGCCGTGTTTGTGCGGCGCCGTCACGGTCGGGGGCCGTGGAGACGGAGGGGTCTGGGGCGGGAGGGCGGTCTGCTCGCGGTGTGATTTTCGGCACTGCGGGTCCGCCGGCAGCTGCCGCAGCTGCCACAGCTGCCACAGCTGCACCACCGCCGCCGCCGCCGCCGTCATCATGCCGCGCTGTGCTGTGTGCACTCTCATTCCGTCCCGTGCCGTCCTTAGGCTGCCGTGCTGGCCCTGGCGGGGCCCTGGCGGGGCCCTGGCGGGTGGGTGACCTCCGGGCGAGCTCAGTGGGCCAGGCCCAGGCCGCCGGGGCCGCGGCGTCGCGTCGGCCCAAACTACGGGGGTGGGTCGGCGTCGGCTCCTCCTGCTGTACCGCGTCGTCAGCACTGCTGCGGGGCTCAAGGCCCGGGAGGGAAGGGATGCTCTCGGTGTGTTTTGTCCTCGAATTTCAGCTCGGCTGGATGGGGCGGCGGCGGGGTGGGGGAAGAGGGCTGTGGGGGGGGGGGGGCTATGCTAGGCCCCGGGAGTGTGGGCAGGGGAAGAGGGGGGGAGGGGGGCTTGTTCGAGGGCGGAGCGCGCTTTTGTCCACGTCCCGTTGTGCAAGTGCTATGCGCCCTCCACTTCCCACCCCCACCACCGCCACCACGGCACGGTGCGCCGCCCCCGCCCCCCTCCCCCTCCGCACCTCCCTTTTCGTCGCAAAATCCTTGGGGCAAAAAGAAGAGGCAGAGGCTCGACGCGGTGTGGCGGGTGGGGGGGGGGGGGAAGGGATGCCGTCAGGGGGAGGGGGATGTGCTTATGTGTGGTGTGTCGGGCGGCGCCTGCCCCCCCCCCCCCCTCCCCTTCTGCTGCTGTGCCGTCGTGTCACTTCCTTCACTGGACTCTCTCTGGAGGTCCTCGGGGCAGGGCCAGCCAGGAGGTGGAGGTGGACACACCGGGCCGTGCTACACGCTGCATCTGTTGCACACGGCGTGTGTGTGTGTGTGTGTGTGTGTGTGTGTCGGTGCTCTCGGCGCACCTGCCGCCGTGACCCGATTGTCCCCCCCCCCCCCGCCCCCCCCCCCCCCCCCCCCCCCCCCCCCCCCCCCCTTCGGCGCGCCGTGTCGAGGCAACCGTTTGGGGGCTTTGCGCCGGCCCGCCGCGCTGCCGTTGTGGGCGGTCTGGTTGGTCTGCCGGTGCCCCCGAGGCCCCCCGCGCCGGACCCGGAGCCGGGATGAAGACCAAACGGTCTGACGGATGCGATGCGACGCGACGGCACGTGATGGCATGCCGGGGCGATGCTTATGCCCGTGCGCCCTTCTGCTTGTCCCGGGGAAACCCGACCCGATCCGACCCCCTCCCCGGCTGCGGCGGCGGCACCGGCACGGCCCACCATCATCCTTTGCTTCATTTGGTCCGGAGTGAGGTAGGCTCCTTGTCCTTGCAGTACCATAGGCCCCCGTGGACCCTTCGGTAAAACCGCTCCAAAACAGAAAAAAATTAACTAAATTAGCACTTTTAGTAAATCACGCGGGATCCTGGATTTAAAACGAAAAGAAAAGCTAAGTCGACCTGGGGAAATGCGGCCTCGGTTTGGTTAGCTGACGCGGGATGCACTACTGTTCCTGCCTTCGGACCCCTCCTCTGCGGGGACATGCATGGAGCATGTGCACACAGTGTCTGAGACATGTGTCTGCCGTGTAGTGCCGCCGCGCCTGCCGCCAGCTGCAATGGGAATTAGAGCAGGAGTGCATACAGGGGAGCCCGCGGGACGGAGGGAGGGAGGGAGGGAGGGAGGGAGGGGACCCGGGGCGAGAGCCCCCATTCCATTGCCGCTGAATAGCGAGCAGCAGACTCGGGGAGCTGTGCAAACGTCGAAGGGCTTGACGTCGTCTTCGTCTTCGCCGTCTCGGCGACGACTCGAGTCGTCAACGTCATTCACTCGGCCCGCGCTTCTTGAATCATGGAGCCGGATGGCCGCGCGGAGACGCACGGTGGTGTAACGCGCCCGTCAATTATGGAGATGAATGAAATGACGGAACGGGTTCAGTGTGTGTGTAAGGGGGGGGGGGGGGATGCAAGGCGATACGTGGTAGAATGTAGATTTGGTCGGCGCCTTGCGGTTCGTGCACCCATAGAGAAGAGGTTTTTGATACTTGGTTTACTTTTCTCTAATTAAATTCACGTGATTTAAGTAAAATTAACTTGACTGAAGTAAGATTTACTTGTGGAAACCAAGTATATGCAATTTGAGACTAGAATCAAGAATCCATTTTTCTGGGTGTGCGGAGAGCTGCGATAGCGTTAGCGCCGCACGCCGGTTACTAATCTGCAGGAGTGGAGCGCGGCAGGCGGGCAGGGCGGAGCAGGGGGAGCCAGCTCCAGCCAGCTCCAGCCACTGCCGGCGTGTGACGCCGCCGCGGAGGAGCCAACAACGCCGAGCACCCGCTTCAAAAACAACGACAAAAAATAAGGAAAAAGGAAATAAGTCGCAAGAAAAATGCGCAGGGATGTGAATAAAAGTTTTGAAAAGCGTAGCGGAGAAGCCCATCAGGGTAAATGAGCTCCACAGAGTGTGATGTCCTCCGCTTGTCGGCCCCTATCCGCGGGTGTGTCGCCGCGCCGCGGGGGGTCTGCGGAGGTCCGCGGGGGGTCCCCGTGGGTCCCGCGACCTCACCTCCCCGTGCCGCGCCGCGCCGCGCCGCCGTGCGCCAAAGGGGCCTTTGTGCCACGGCCGTTGTTTGTGAATGATTGCACATGTCTTTTGGCGAGCGCGGGCCCGGCCGGGGGGGTTTTATGAAAGCGCCAGAAAGTGCATACAGGTCCCAAACGGTTTTCCGATGCTCAAATCTCTGCACCCCATCTCTCCTCCCTCCCTCTCCGTCTCTCTGACTCTCTTCCTGGTGTAGCTTTTCTCCCCCCCCCCCCCCCATACACCGCGTCGCCCCCTTTCCCTTTCCGATCGCCTGTCTCGTTTCAATTTGCCGGGAAAAAGAGTGAATGGATGTCCTGCCAGCTTAGTGCCCATTATCCGCAGAGGCTCTGCAACGGCAAAGTTCACAAGTGTCGTTTCCTTTGCCGTTTCTTCGCTTTGTGCCCACCCACCCCCTCCCTTCCCTTCTCTGTCCTCTCATCCTCTCTTTCCCTTTCTAGCCGCACTGTCGTTGCCGCCGGGTGGGAAGAGAACAGAGAGAGAGAGAGAGAGAGAGAGAGAGAGAGAGAGAGAGAGGAGAAGGAGAAAGGGGGGTGGGGGGGGGGGGCTTGGAAACCGAAGCAACGGAGACGACGACGACGACTGTCGCGTCTTTCAGCCCCGCGGCGAGTGTTTTGTCCCTCTCTGTCTCTCTGTCTCTCTCTCTCTCTCTCTCTCTCTCGCACCCGCTGGTAGCAGGGGCAGCGCGGTGTGTGCGACGGAGACGGCGACACCACAGCAACAGCAGCAGCAGCAGCAGTCCGGTGGAAGGCACTTGCGGTCCTCCTCCGGCGCGGCCCTGCGGCCCTGCGGCCCTGCGGCCCTGGGGCGGCCGCCGGGGTCCGGCCCGCGCCGTCCTCATTGTCCGACGGCACGCGGCCGTGGTGTCGTGTCGGCCTCTGTTCGGCTATTAGGACCCTCCCCCGCCGGGTGCCGGTGCCGCCCCCGGTGCCGCCCCCGGTGCCGCCCCCGCAGCGCCGCCGCTATCTACGCTGTGTCCGCACGCTCGGCCGGCCGGGTGACGCCCAGTGATAGCGCCGCCCGCCGCCGTGGTGGCGCCTCTCTGCGAGAATTGATAGCACCGGCGGGATTATTTGCATAATGAGGCGGGCCGTGTCGCGGCCCGGCCCGGCCGTGTTCGGGCGTCCCCGCGGACCGCCGCCGCCGCTGCCGACGCCCCCACTCTGCGGGGGGAGGGGCGTCCACAAACGCCCGTAACGCAGCTGGCAATGCAGCTCAACCTCGCAGCCCCCCCCCCCCCTCACCTGAAAAAAAAGAGAAATTGCAATTTTTTGTGCCAATTTCTTTTCCTGAAATGTGAAAAAGGTCTACATAGCACGGGTATTTATTTAAGTATTTATTTATCTGCACCTCGCCGTGTCGCTTACTTTCGAAGACGACCCACAGTACCCGGTTGGGCCAGTGGTTCCGGTATTTCCGGGCGCTCCTAGGCGGAGCCGCCGCGCCGCCGGCCCCCGCTGCCGCCGCTGCTGCTGCTGCTGCATGTGTGCGCTGCATGTATGCACATACATGTATGTACGCACACGCACGGTTAGTGCAATCAGCAGCCGCGCGGCCCGGCTCGGACCGAGGAAGGGGAGAAGGAAGGGCGCAGTGTGCGGCGGCGGCGGCGGCGGGCAGACAAATTGAAATCCGCCCCCTCCGCCTCCCCCTCCGTGTCCGCGTCGGGTCTGTCGCAGTGCGCGGGTGCCGCTACATGCATGCTGATCACGTACTTTTAACTTGCGCCGCGCGTGTGTGTGTGTGTGTGTGTGTGTGTACACATTGGAGTATTGTGCGGCTACGCGGGCACCTGCCGCCGTGCGGGTATAAAGGATAGGAAGAGTCTTTTCTCCCTGTGATCCGACCCCGCGAGTGACCCGCCGCCGCCGCCGCCGCCGCGGCCCGGCCGACCCTTGATGTACGCGAGTGCGAGAGAGACGTGCCGGGTCCCTCCTTGTTGTGCGCGAGGCGCTCTCGCGGGAGCCGCTTGTCCTGGCGGCCGACAAATGAGCCTGTCGCTCCCGTGTGTGTGTGTGTGTGCGCGCACGAACCAGGCATTCCTCGTCGGGAATTTGTTGTGACGAATAATATGTCCGTGCCGCACTACCGTGGGCTGCAACAGCAGCGGCCGCCGCCGCCGCCGCCGTGGTGCCGGGTCAGGTGCGCCCGCGGCGACCCCTGCCTGCCCGTCAACGAGACCCCCTTCAGCTCGGCGGCGCGGACTTGGCGCATTATTGGCAGCGCGGCGTCATGGCCGTAGCCGCGGCGGCGTCGCATCGCGGGAGGGGGGTGCGGCGGCCGCGCGGCGCGACGCCTTTGAAACCCAAGACGTCTGCGTTGTCCCCTATCTGCATATCTTGTTACTGGTTCGGGCAGAGGCCGTGGCGGCGGGGACGGACGCAGCGAGCATTGCACGGCACCGCCGGAGCCGGAGAGCTGCACAGACTTCAAAGCTCATTGTCTTTGTTTTTCCTCTCCCTCCCGTCTGCCCCGGCTCGGCGCGGCAGCAGGGCGCGCCCCGCCCTTAGGGAGAGGAGAGAGAGAGAGAGAGAGAGAGAGAGAGAGAGAGAGAGAGAGAGAGAGAGAGAGAGAGAGAGGGCGAGGGAGAGACGGGGACAGCACTGCCCTGTCGTCGGCCACACACACACACACACACACGCAGCGTGCGCCGATAGGTCCTATTTAGCTCATTAGCGCTTTGCAAAGGGAAAGCAGCAGTGACAGCATAGCAATAGCAGTGCGTGATCGGACTGCTCCGGCAGCGGTGCCATCGTCCCCGCCCACGCACACCAGACCCTTTTTTTAAAAAAAATAATTTGCGTCAGGATTTGTTTTTTGAGTGTGTGTGTGTGTGAATTTTGCGTTGTTTGCATCCTAAACTCGGCCCTCTCGGCCCGACTCGACTCGCACACCGCCGCCGCCGCTGCTGTGCACCTCGCCGCCGTCCCTCTCTCGGACACCGACCGACGCCGGGATTAGTTTTTGAGGCCCGCGGGGCGGGGCCCTTATGAAGGGGGCCGGAGGGGACCCCCCAGCAGTGTCCACCGCAGGAGCCCCCCTCCCGTCGCACTGACATGCATGCAATTAACTTTTGCCAAGTTGTTTCGGCCGGCCGAGGCGCCCGAGCTCTCTCTCTCTCTCTCTCTCTCTCTCTCTCTCTCTCTCTCTCTGTCTCTCGCTCTTTCCCTTTCTCTCTCCCTCTCTCCACCCCCACAGCTCACAGTTTCATGAGCCCTGCTCTAGCTTGCCGTCCGACGTCCATTCTTTACGGCGGCTGGATGCAGAGCGCCGCGCGCGCCCAGTGTGGCGTGGCGCGGTGGCGGCGGTAGGGGAAGGATACGAAACCCCATTTTCGGGGACAAATTGCTCATTTTCAAGAAGCAAACTTTTTTTTTTCGCTTCCGCCGTCTCTTGCAGGCGTTGCCCCTCCCTCTCTCCCTCTCTCTCTGTTTTTCTCATCCGGTCTGCCCTTTCTCCTCTCCCTCTCACCACCCCCTCCCGTAACACTCCCCGCGACCACGCTGGCTGCTTCCCCGCAGATGAATTTAGGAGAGGTGATTGATGGCTCTGATCGGATTTAGTATTTTAGGGGGGCGGCGGTGCTCCCCCACCCCCTCCACCAGGAGCAGTTCTGTTCTTTCATTTTTTTTTATTCGGGGGGGGGGGGGGGGGGGCCCCCCCCCCCCCCCACAGCCCCCGGAATAAAAAGAAAGAGGAAGGGCGCGGCGGGGAACCGATGCATGCATTTTCGAGTTTTATATCTGTGCGGGAGTCGGCCGGCACGTGAGACGCCCTCGCTCGCGGTGGTGGCGGCGGTCATTTCACGGCGGATCGGGCCGCTAGGAAGGACCACACCCCCGCCGCCCGCCGGCCCTCGTTTGTTCCGCTCACTGCGCCGCGGAGATTGTTCCGAAATTTTTTTTTTTACTGCCGAGGCGGGGAGGGGCGGGCGGGGGAGCAGCGCGGCGAGCTCTGCGGCGACGACGACCTCTCTCTCTCTCTCTCTCTCTCTCTCTCTCTCTCTCTCTCTCTCTCCCTCTCTCTCCCTCTCTTCCCCCCTTTTTTTCTCTCTCGCCCCCCCCCCTCTCTGTCCCCCTCTCTCTTATTTTTACATCTCATCATCAAAGTTTAAATTGTTCCAAAAATTATTGTAGGTGCTGGGGGCGGTGCCGCGGTGGGGCGGTGCGGGGCCCTCGGCAGGCCGGCCTCGGTCCGAGACCGTCGGGGCCGGTGGCCGCATGGAGCCTTATGGCAATTTTTCGGGCTGCCGGCTCGGATAAAAGGTTAGGCGTAATTGGCTGAACGCGCGCAGCGGCGGCGGTCTTTGATATGTCTCTCTAACTTTTTTCCCTTTCTCTCTCTTTTTTCTGTACTCTCCTTTTATCGTTACGCCAGGCATAGCTTCCGTTTCCTTTTAGGGCACGCCAGATTTCGGATGCCTTCTGCTCCCCCCCCCCCCCTTCCCAAGCTTGCTGTCCCTGTCGCTCCCTCCCCGCAGCCCCCGCGAAGCTCTTTGTCGCGCAGGGGCTAATGTGATATTCCCTTTGTGCGGCCGCGAGGGAAAGGGTTTTCCCCGGGCATAATCCGATGATGACTGCGCAACCTGCGGCTCCCCGTGTGTGAGTGTTGATGTGTTTGTGTTGGTGTCGGCTTCAGCGTCAGCCGCGTCGCTGCTTACACTCTTCCAGTCTGTGCCGATTCCTCACAAAATTTCCCCGCTCGATTTTTGCGCTTGTTGCGGACCGCGTGGCTGCGTGGAAAGCCGTGTTGCTGTGCTGCTGCCGTGTTGCTGTGCGACGACGGGGTGTTTTCCTCTGTGTGTGTGTGTGTGTGAGTGTGTGTCGTGTGTGCCCGGGCCGCGGCAGTGTGCTCAGCCGGTGAACCGGAGGGCTTGGTCCCGGCCGGCTGCTCCGCTCTCAGCTCCCCGGCCCGCGGTGTGCGCTGCTCCGTGCCCCCGCACACACCCGCCGCAGTACAGGTGTGTGCCGTGCAGGGCCGGGCCGTGCCGGGGGTGTGTTTACCCACTTGCCGGGTGCGGTAAAGGTGGGACCGGCGGCAGCGGCAGCGGCAGTGGCGGCGGCCCGGGTCCTTGCGGCCGTTCGACACGTTTGTTTCGGCTTTGCGGCCGCCGCCACCGGCGTTGCGAATGCGTGTGTGTGTGTGTGTGTGTGTAGGAGAGGGTGTTTGCCGTCCGCCCTGTGACATGTGAGTGTGTGTGTGTGCGCGGGTGTCTGCGGGGCTCGCCGGCGCCGCGGTACGCTCCGTCATACCCCGGGCCTCGGTCCCCGGGCCGCCGGTCTGAGGCAAGACTGAGCGCGCTGTGCAGCCGGGAAATCGATAGCGAGAACTGTGCAAGGCGGCGCTGCTCCGGCTCCTCCGGCAGGGCGGACCCCGACACTGCGGCGCGGCGTGGGCCTCGGGCGGGGGAGTGCTTGCTGCCGCTGCTTTCGTCCGCCCCGCGCCCGAAATGGAGGCTGCGAGGGGGGCGGCCCCGGGGGCGGCCCCGGGGGCGGCTCGATGGCGCGCGGGGGGCGCAGTAGATGAGAGAGGACAGCGCGGCGCCTTGGCAGCCTGGCCTCTTCGTGGCGACGCTGTGCTGTGCTGCCCCGGGACTGCGGGCCGCCGCCGCCGACGAGGTGTGGCCGACCCCGGTAGGCCGGGCCGTCCTGGGGGTCGTCGTGAAGCACGTCCGCGACGACGCGGACGCACGGGGCGTTAGAAGAGGAGGAGGAGGAGGAGGAGGAGGTGAGGGCCGGCGGAGTTCGGAGCCCCCTGGTTTATGGGAGTGGCGCCGCTGGAGTGGGCCGGTGTCTGTGACGTCTCTCGGGGGAGTTACAAGGTGGAGAGGGGGTGGGGCGGGGCGCGGCCTCGACCGGCGCTGGCGCTGCCGCCGCTGCTGCCGGCCCCATACATCACACCGTTATGTTCCATTGGCTGCCCGATGTAGGCGATACCGGGACCTCCCGCTCGCACTTATATCCCTCCTCCTCCCTCCCGCAGCGCCCCCGCCCCCCGGCCGCGCCTCTCTTTTCCTCCCCCGCACCGGCGTGTACTCGAGGCTGTTCTCGCTGGCTGTTCCGGCCGGGCCGCCGCCTTACTGACGCTCCGTGGCCAAATTAGGGATTTGGGATGGGCATTAGAAAATGGCTCAAGGCGGTGTGGTCGGCGGGTCTTTTTTTCACCCCCCCCCCCCTTCTCGCTCGCTGCTGGTCGTGTCCTGTTTTTCCCTCTCTCTCTCCCTCTCCCTGCCCGTCGTGGGCGTCCCGTGGAATTGCCTTGCACCTGAGCTGGCGGTGGCTGGCGTCCAACAGCCTCGGTCGTTGAGGGGGGTGGACGGTTGGGGGAGGGGGGGGGGCGGCAGGGTTTTGTTAGGACCTGGCAGGCTGCGCCGTGGAGAAGGGGGTTGGGACCCCCCTCAGGCGGGGGGAGGGGGCCTCGTCCTCCCCCGGACTGCCTCCGACCAAGCCTTTTGCATACATCACGCCGAAATCGAGTACTCCCCATTGTTCGTGACCTTAATAGCCCCCACTTCTCTCCCCAATCTCGTTTCATAGCGGTTCCGCCCGGGGGCGGCGGGCAGAGCGGGGCCGCCGCCGGCGCGTCTCCGGGGGGCGGCGCGGCGCCGGCCGGGTCGGAGGAGCAGGCGGCAGGCGCCCTTGCGCGGCCCTGACGGCGCCCTCCGCGGCCTCGGGTCCCTCAGGCCCCCAGGTCAGCCCGGAGCGGCCCGGAGGAGACGGCCATTGTCTCGGCCTGATGGTCGTCGCCCCGGGTTTTAACACAGTGTTCTCCGGGTCGCCGTCGTGGCGCCGCGCGCAGCACAGCGAAGGCCGCGGGAAAGTTTGCCCCCCTCGCGCGCGGTTCGATCTGCTCTGTGTCCCCCCGGCGGCCCGCCCCCTCCGGGCTGTCGGTCGTAAGGCCATCTCGCCAAGATAAGAATTTATTGCGGGGGGCGGCGGCTGTGCGGCGGCGGCTGCCCTGTGGACCAGGTGGGCGCGGGGCCCGTGCACAAACGCACGTGACGCGGCGGCGGGCGCTGGCCGTTACTGATAAGCAGTCGCGGCCGCCGCGGCCGAGTTATGGCCGGCCGAGTGCCGGTGCTGACGCGGTGCCGCGGGGAGCGGCAGTAAGTAGGGGAGCGGGCGGAGGAGGCAGAGAGACAGCCGCCGCCGCTGCCGCGCGAATCAGTTTCGGCTCGAGTAATTTTCATTTGTCTCGGGCCGGCACAGAGCGGCGTGGCGGAGCTGCGGAGCTGCGGAGCGGCCACGCGAGCTAAGCCCCCCGCCGCGCCGCGGATGGCGTACGACGGCGTGCCACTCTGCGCTCCGACGCCTCTGCCCCCCCCCCCCTCTCTCCCTCTCTCTCCCTCCCGCCCCGTCCCCCGCGGCAGCCACCGCCGCTCTCGCTCTTAATTTGGGCCTAAATCCGAGAGCGCCGCGCCTCCCAGCGCCCCATTCATCCGCATCCCCTTCCTCGAAGCCCGCGGGTCCTCGCGCCCCTAGCAGACGGCGTGGCGCCTCCATCTGCCGTCTGCCCACGTGACTGACTGACTGACTAACCGTCCCGTTCCCTTGTTGCAGGTATGCGATACCATCGCCTTCCCCGAAATGAGACGGACCCCGAGTACAGTGAGTGCCACACACAAATTTATGAGGGGTATCGGTGGTGTGTGTGTGTGTGTGTGCGGGAGGTGGTAGGTGTGGTGTGGGGGGCGGCTCCGTGCTCTATCTGGTGCCGCGGTGCGCCCCGCTGCCAGCGCGGCTGTGGTGGTGGTGGTGGTGGAAGAGGAGGAGGTGGTGGTGGAGGGTGATTTTCGCGGAGTCAAGAGCTTTCCCAGACACTTGTCGTCCCGCCGCTGCTGCCTAGTGTCTGTCCCTGCTTCTCGTCTCTCGGCTCGCGGTGTGTAGTACTGCCGCTGCTCTGCGGCTCGCGGGGCCCCCTGCGTCCGCGGCGGTAGGCAACCCGGCGGCGGCGGCGGCGTGCGGCGCTGCCTACCCCGCGCTCGTCAGGCGCCCGCCGTGTCTGGGCCCAGATCAAACACGGGCGGCGGTGCAGACGTGCAGACCCGGCGCCGGCCGCTGTGTGTGCACCCGCCTCCCACCGCTGTTTTTGTGGACCCGTCCTAGTGTGTGAAGCGCAGGGGCTGACGTCGGGGGGCTGTATCTGTCCTCCCTTCGACCGCTCTCTCTCTCTCTCTCTCTCTCTCTCTCTCTCTCTCTCTCTCTCTCCCTCTCTCTTTCTTCCTTTCTGTCTAAGGGTGCGCGGCCGCGAGGAAATAGGGCCCGTAAAAAAAAAGAAGGGAGCGCGGGCCGCGGGGCGGATGTGGCTGATGGTGTGTCACCCGAAGGGCACTTGTTTATCGGCCGGGGAGGGGGGGGGGGGGGTCGGTAAATGGAGAGGAGAGGGGTAAAGTGATCGCGCGGGGAGTGGGTCGGCCTGTTTACATGCACGCCGGCTTTCTTTCCTCCTTGCCTCCTTCGCCGCGTCCGGCCCCGGGGTCCGCGCGGGAAGCGGCAGGCGGAGTTTTGTGCCCGGGAGACTGGATCCGAGATGGAGAGGAGGGATGCCAGGTCAAGTCAGCCGGCTGGAACGGGTGGGGGGCGTGGCTCTGCGGGGGGTGAGGGGGGGGGGGCGGCACACGCCGAGGCTGTGGATCATCGCACGGCTCAGTCCACTCGGCCGTGGTCCGCCGCTGTGTGCCCGCGCCGATGCGGGGGTGGGAGAGAGACAGAGAGACGCGGCGAGCCCCCGGCGGGCGCCCATCCTCGGCCTCCCATGGGCCATTCGAGTTCCCAGCCCCCCCCCCCCCCCCCCCCCCTTGTCCTGCCTCCCACCCTTCCACCCCCTATTCTCAATAACCCCCCTCCTCATTCCCCTTCGGCCCCGGGCTTGCCTCGTTTCCCCCCTCGCTATCAATCCCAGCTGATAAGTATGCATTAGCGGATGAGGCCGCAGGGCCCCCGCAGGGGCCCCGCAGGGGGCCTCGCAGGGATGATGATTGGTATTCGCATGGCGAGGCACGACGTCGGCGCATTGTTTTGGCCCCGCCTGTACCGCCCGGCTCCGCCCGGCTCCGCTCGGTACAGTCCGCGCGACAAGCAGCCCGGGCGCCGGCGCTGCCTTTGAGGAGACCGGGAGCACAGCAGCCGCGGCGGCACGGCGGCACTCAGGCACCGCGTCGTGCCGTGTTTTGTCTGCCGTTTGGCGCCGCCTCGTGTGTCGTCGGGTCCGGAGCAGAGACAGAGGGAGAAGTGATAAGCCCGGCCCCGCAGAGAGAGAGAGAGAGAGAGAGAGAGAGAGAGAGAGAGAGAGAGAGAGGTAAGAGATAAGCCCGGCCCCGCAGAGAGAGAGAGAGAGAGAGAGAGAGAGAGAGAGAGAGGTAAGAGATAAGCCCGGCCCCGCCCTGATTCTGAGAGTGCTGATTGATGGCGCGCGCTTCGCTGCCAGTTCTTTATCATACCGGGAACCTTTTGCGCTGCTGCTGCCGCTGCTCCCCTGCGTCAGCCTGTCTGCTTCCTGTGCCGCTGTGCCGACGCTGCGGGTTTTGTCCCGCCTCTCTCTCTCTCTCTGTCTCTCTCTCTGATTGGGACGTGAGGATGAGGTGACAGAGGTGTCGTACTGTTGGCGCATTGTATAACATATCACACACACACAGGGGAGGATGGGTGTGTAATTGTGTTTTGACGAGGACACAGTTAGTTTCCGTTGCCTTCTTTCTGTCCGGCAGGCCGGCAGTGCGTAGCGACCGCTATCTGCTGACCCGCGGGGTCTGGCCTGGCGGGGTGACGCGAGGGGTGTTGCCGACGTGCACTCATTGAATAATAATGACACATCAACGTACAACCTCTGGAAAAGCCTATCACCTTATAAATTTTTTTAAAGAATTTTACATACACAAAATGATTATTGTTTAAAAATAAATTGTTTTTAAAAAAAATGAAGAAAGATTTTTTTTAAACGAAGGAATAAAAAAAGCAATTTTGGTTCTGAGTTATGGTACGAGGCTTGCATGACGAGAGGGGGGTCCCGTCCCTCGCTGCTGCTGGCCGGAGGGGACTGGAGCGGGACGAGGAAGGAACGGGTTTTTAGAAGGTGACGACACGACGAACCCCGCCGCCTCTCCCCGCAGCCGAGCACCGCGACATGTCACAGTCGGGCCGTGTGTGTGTGTGTGCGTGTGTGTATGTGTGTGTTCTGCCGCGGACAATAGGCCAGAGCAATGCAGCGGCAGCAGCAGCAACAACAACGACGGCAAATAAAAGAAAACAACAAGAGCGTCGCGGCCGCACCGAGACACACCCCACCTAATTATCAAGCGAGGAAAGGGTGCGGCTCGCGAGCCTCCTCATGGCGAGGCGTGGGGTCCGTGGCGTGGCGGGCCCGGTGGGCGCAGCCTGTTAAATAATACAAATATAGCTGCGATAGTTGTGGAATAGTCTTGCGTCCTCACGTGCAGCACGAGTGTTTCATTCCGGGATTTAAAAAAAAAATTCATGCGCTTGCCGAGTTTTCTTGTCGTTTCGTTTCCTTTGCTGAACAAAAACTGGGCGAACGCGATATGCGTGGAAGGGAAAGCGTTTGTGCGCGAACGTGTGTGTTTGAGCGCGCGTGTCTGCCGGGGGGTGGGTGCTGCGCACGGAGGGCTCGGGCCGTGAGCATGAGCGAGGCGACGTGTGCACGTCGTCATTACCTTGTACAATGGGTGGCGCTGCTGCGGTGGCGCCGTGTGCAGCCACCCCCCCCCCCCCCCCCCCCCCCCCCCGCACCCCCGCCACGCCACACACACTCGCGCGCGCGAAAAAGGACAAATTCCGCGCTTTTGTGGCGTTTTAGAAAGTGTCCCCTGTGGCCCGCGGGGGCCACGAGGACGGCGTCGCGCGCCTGCTCAGCTCTGGTGTGCTGTGCTGTGCTGTGCTGCTCCGCCTAGGCAAAGCGGGCAGGCCTGCTGCCTCCCTTCAGGCTCCAGGGTGCCCCCCTCCCCACACACACACACACACACACGAGGGATTCTATGCGCGAAAATAAAATATTAAAAAGAAACAATGTGAACATTTTCTGAAATTTTTGTGCGCCTTGAGCTGTAGACACTTCTCGTTTTGGGAGGGGAGGGGCATGCTTGTCGCCCATCACGGGGCTGGGGAAGGGAGTTGGCAGGGAATAGGTAATCGCGATCGCCAATCAAATCCGCTCCTGAATTTATAACCAAATTTCGGACGTCGCTGCATCGTTTTTTCGGCTGCGGCCGGCGGCGGCGGCGGCGGCGTGCTGACGTTTGATATGTGTATGTGTGTGTGCTAGTGTGTGAGTGTCGCTTTGCGAACCCGTTATTGGTTTTTTTCACCTCGCCACACCATATCTCTCTCTCTTTCTCTCTCTCATCCTCCGGAAAGAGAAACCAAGGGGACCGGAAAAGGGATTCGGGGAGATATGACGAGGGAAATTCGGGGGACGAAAATGGAAGTGGATATGGATCGCGTGATGGGCCGCTGCTGCTGCGGGGGGCGCGTGCGAGGCGACCGCTTCCCGCTGTAATCCGCGCCCGCCGCGGCCCGGGCCCGACCCCGCGGACCCCCCGCGAAGGAGCAGGGTGGCGAAAAAAAAATTGTTTGTTTGTCCTCCTCTTTTATTTCGAAAAAATAAAAAGACCTACCCAACTTTTAAACACCGAAAAATAAAATGAAAATTGAACCTCGGCTGATTTCTTTTAAGATTGACATAGGAGCACATCAACGAGTACACCAAAATATTGCAAGTGACGGAAAAAAAACCGTTTCGAAATATTAATACGCGTGCACTAAGATTTTTCACGAGGAGGTTTGATTCGCGAACAGCGACAGAAGGACCGCAGAGATGTTGCCGGCTGCGCCGCCGCCATCAGAGGGCGGCCGCGGGGGCAGCGGGGGCCGCGGGGGCCGCGGGCAGGTCGCGGGCCCTTTTGTGTGTCACGCTCCGGCCTGTGTATCGGGCCGGGATCGGGACCGCGCTCCGCCCGCGCTCATCATAAATAACACGGTGCTCATTAGGCGCCGGCGCTGTGTACTCCCCCGCCGCCGCCGCCGCCGTCGTCGCCCGCCTCTTCCTCTCGGATTTGTCGGTCACCGTCGGCGCGGTCCCGCGGCGTCGCCCCCTCCCTCCCTCCCTCCCCTCCCCTCCCTCCCCTCCCCTCCCCGCCCCGCGCACCTGCTGTCACCGGGCGGCCCGGATATTAACGACCGCCACGGCTAATCGCTGCACCAGATGTGAGCGACAGACGGGCACGGCCCGGGATGCGCGATGGCCCGACCCGGTTGTCGATCTCCGCGCAGCCCACTGGGCCGCCCCTGGGGGGGGGGGGGGGGGGCGGCGCCAAGTGCCGTCCGAGAATAGACGCCCGCGCCGCCCCTCCTCGCTGCCCTTCCCCGGTTTGTTTTAGCGATTGGCCCCATTAGAGATGCACCGGGGCGCGCGCCGCGGGGGCTGAGCCGGGCCGCCCGCCGCCCCCGGCCGGCCCTGCCAGCACAGACGCGCTGACAGACAGCCTTGTTGGCGCCGAGTGAGGCGTGCCGCGCCGTGACCGAGTGCCGCTAAGCACCGAAAAAAAATAATTTGAAAAAAATCCCGCGGGGTGCCTCTAGACGTTTTAGAAGCCTCGTGTGTGAGATTCCGGAAAATTGCCATCTGCCTCGCCGGCTAGACCGGTAGGAAGTGCTGAGCAAGTTACTTTTCTTTATTTTTGTTGCCGTCGGAGACGCACTGGTCTGCAGTTAGTTCATGACTGCGGGGTCCCCCTCCCTGCTCCGTGGCGGGGCCCGTGGCGGGGGCCCCAGTCAGTCATTCAGTCAGTCGGTCGGCTAATTGCTGTGCCTCGCTGGTGATGAAGATATCTCTGCCGGCGGTGGTGGCGGGGGGAGGGGTCGCCCCGGCCGCACCATCAGCTCCGATCAATCAGTACAACATCAAAACCAAAACCGTGCCGCGGCGGAGCGTCGCGGGGGGTGAGGCGCGGGGCGTGCCGGGCGCAGCGTGACGGGTGAAAGGGAAGGGTGAAAGGGAAGGGTGCGGATTACATTAGGACAAAAGGGCTGAGTGACGGCCGCTCGGCGGGGGGGGGGGGGGGGGGGCGGGTCGGGACGCGACCGCAACAGAGCGGCGGCAGCGCCACGAGCCCTGCTTCCGATCAGAGAGAAATGGACAGGAGACAGGACAGAACGCCGTGCGGAACGCCATGGTTTTTTTTTTTGGGGGGGGGGGATACCGCGAAAAAAAATAATACAAAAGTGGGGGAGTGGGGGGCGGGAGAAGGGGGGAAAGAATGAGGGGAGTGCGACGGGGACGACGGTCTGGTGATGTGCTCCAAGAGATAATGCCCGATGCAGGACTGGAACGGGCCGCGCCTGTAAGCCATCCCGCGTCCATTAGAAAGCATTGTGCCCGTGGCGTGGCGTGGCGCCGCGTGGCGTCTTGCTTTGTGACGCTCCGCTCCGCTGCCAACTTGTAGCGGCGGAAAATGTCTCGAGAGGCGCCTGCTTGTTCTGTCTGCGCTGATGTTGGCGGCGGCTCTGCCCGGGTTCTTTGGCTCCAGTATGAGACAAGGCGGAGAGAGAGAGAGAGAGAGAGAGAGAGAGAGAGGGGGGGGGGCTGTTTGATTTGCAGGCAGACAAGGAAGCTGGCGAGGACAGTATATACCCGCAAAGGCGCAGAGCGAGTGAGATAGAGAGAGAGAGAGAAGGGGGAAACGAGGGGGGACCGGGACATTGCCTTTAGGCAGAAAAGAAATGTGTCTGAAATGCCTCTCTCTCTCTCTCTCTCTCTCTCTCTCTCTCTCTCTCTCTCTCTCTCTCTCTCTCTCTCTCTCTCTCTCTCTCTCCTCTCTCTCGCACTCTCGTCCCCAAGGCCGTAATTCGACAGTGGAGCGCGGTCGGTTTGTCGCCGGGCGGTCGCCTCCGGGTGGGCAGGCCCGGCGCGCGGGCGGGCCCGGCGGGCTGCCTATGCCCGCGCCGGCAGGCGCACGGCCGCCGCCTAGCCGCCGCCTAGCCGAGCCGTGCAGCGCTGTTGGTCGGCGGCCAACGGCCGTGTCGTCAGTCTTCCTCCTGCTGCGCCTTGTTGACAACGGAAGTGCATGAAGCGAGCGCGCAGCGGCGGAGGCCGAGGCGGAGGAGGCGCGCGCACACACACACACGCACTATCTCTGTCTCTCTCACACACACGGCGGGGAGTCGGCCGTAAGTCGCGAGTGTCGCGCCGCTATCCAGAAGCCCCATCGGGGAGGAATGTAACGGGAGCGCGGCGGCGGCGGCGGGCGTGGGAGGAGGCGGACGGCGGCGGCGGCGGCGGACTTTATTTGCATCATATGGTATGCACGTATGCGCGCATTGTGCAAGGCGCGCGGAGAGGCGCTCAGCGCCAACATGATTTGGCACTCATGCTCGCCCGGCACGTGTGTGTGTGTGCGTGTGTGTGTGTGTGTGCTTACCGGGAATCCGCATGCACGGTGCAGCAGGTGTTGTGGACACTACCGACCTTTTTTTCTGTTTTCTTTTATTAATTTATTTAACTTTTTTTTAAAAATAAAAAGCTAAGGCTTTTGTTGAGTGACCGGTGTGCGTGTGCTTGGTCTCCGCTTCCACTTCCCTCTCCTTCCCTTCTCCCTCCACAAACCCCACAAATCTCTCAACTCAGCAGCGGCGGCGTTGGCTCCTTTCGGATCGGATTGGACATCGCAGAGTAGCTCGGGAGGAGGGGGGGGGGGGTCAGCGATCGAGAGCCTCTTTTTTTTTCCCGCCGTCATTAGACCCCGGCGAACACGCCACGACGAGTCCAGGATCAACATTGTTGCTGACTCTTTGGGTCCGGCCGCTCCCCCCCCCCCCCCCCCCCCCCCCGCTCCGCCGCTCTCCGCTCCCGCTTCGGACTTTGCAATTTATTCGTGCGGCTCCGGACCGGAGGTGCGGAATATATGCCGCCGTGGATGTCTCATCGTCCGCCCCGCGTCGAGACGCTCGGTTTCTCGCACGGATTCTCCTTCGCCGTTTGTAAAAGGAGGAAGAAGTGAGATTTGGGAGCCCGGGCCGCGCGCGCGCGCGCCTCTGTGTGTGTGTGTGTGTGTGTGTGTGTGTGTGCTCGCGCCCTCCGAGGATGGCACGGCCCCCACCGCCGCTGCATGTTGCCCGTTGCTCGTTGCCCCCTCCGTCCATGCGGCCGTAAAGTCGCATCTGACCCCGGCCCCCTAAAGCTGTCGAAGGTTTTTGGGACAGGCCTTCTAATGCCGGTGCGCCGGGAGCCCCTGCGCGCGCGCACGCTTGTGTGTGTGTGTGTGTGTGTGTGTGTGTGTGTGTGAGTGCAATGCGCGCGGCCAAACAAACCGTATATATATGTATACGAACCGGGGGATAAATTTCGTCCTGGGAAAGAAGACCGCAGATTCTCGCGCCGACTTTGAAAGCTGGAGAATTCTCTCTCTCATCCTCTCTCTCTCTCTCACTCTCTCACTCGCGATGCTTATTCTGCTGCCGCTGCTGCGACTGGAATGAGATTGTTCGACCACCTGGACAACGACGAGTATTACGGAGCCCCGGAATGCAGCAGCGGGAAGGCCGTGCGGATGTCGGGTCCCGCTGGAGCCGGCTGGAGCCCGCTGGAGCCCGCTGGAGCCCGCTGGAGCCCGCACTGGGTGCTGTGCGGGGCCCGGTGCGGCCTCCTCCGGTGGTGGGACCTGCACGGCTGCTGGGGCGCTGTGTGCCTGGCTGTATGTCCTTCCCCCATCGTCTGCACCCCCCCCCCTCCCCTTCCCTGCCTTTTCCAGCCTCTCCTCTCACGAGCACTCGTTGATGCGACTACCCGCTCCGCTCCAGTCCTGTCGAGGCCAATTAAATATCGTGTCGAATCCAAGGCGCATTTTAATTGGACAATAAACACGTAGTGGCGGAGCGTGGCGGACGCGGGCAGGGCGAGCAGTAGGAGCGGCAGCGCTGCGGCGCCCGTCCTGTCACAGACCATTTCGTTTCGGTTGCGGAGCGCAGGCTCCTCGGCCCCTGTCCGCCTCCTTCTCGGCCGCAGCAGCAGAGAGGCGAAAGGGTGATTAGAATCTTTGATGAGCGTCCGGAGGGCTGCTTGCTTTACACGACGCGGCGCGGCGCGCGGCGGAGGGGCTCAAGTAGTTGTGAGGCGGAAACGGCAAAGTATCGGTCGGGGGGAGGGGCCGCCTGACGCGGCCGCCTCCGCCGCCGCCGCCGCCGCCGCCGCTGACGCCCTTCATTTACAAATCCGCGATGCTGCCGCCGGCCGGCCGGCGTCCGTGGCTCGTAGCCAGCTGTGTTTAGGACCAGCCGGACCCCCCAGGGGGCCGCCTCGGCTGAGTGAAGGCTCGCCGACGGCGGGCGTGGCGGGGGGCCGTGCCGGGGCCGCAGCAGTCCTCACAGCTCCCGCGTACAGGCAGACGGGCCCCTTGTTCCCGCCGAGGAGTGTCCGCCTATTCGCGGCCGCGGGTCGCCGCCGCCGCCGCCCCCTGGGTGTGCCGGGATGGAGGTCAGAGGGTCGGCCCTGCCTGGGTCTGGTCTGGCATGCCTGCCGGTCGGGGAGGACGGGGATTTTCTCGTCACCGTGAACGGGCAAAAGCCAGCAGCTGCAGCGGCGGCAGAGGCAGAGGCAGAGGCCGGGGCATCCGAGGAGAAAGTAAAGTGTTTGGCGTGGCCGCGCGGCGCGGCGCGGGGCCGTGCCGGAGCCCAGGCGACGCCGACGCCGCTGACGCCGACGCCGCCCCCGTCCTCGTCCCGTTTTAGTCCTTGTTTGGCGGAGCCGGCGCGCGCGTTGCCTCGCCGTTTTGCTGGAAACAATTTGCTCCGCCTGGCGCACGGCCGAGCCGAGCCGAGGCCCCGGGGCCCGGGCGGCGGCGGCGCAGGCAGCGCAGGCGGCGGCGCGGAGCGGAGCGGTCGGTGTTAATTTACACTTAGGACCGTAATGGAGTTCTGTCGCAGAATGTCCACACATGGCATGTCGGGCACGGGGTGCTGGGGGCTTGGTTGGGGCTTTTCTCTCTCGCTCACTCTCTCTCCTTTCCTCCATCTCCCCTCTCTTTTGTCGCACGCCCTCTCCTCTCCACCCCCTCTTGTTGGTCCCTCTCATTCGGCGCTGACGACGAGCAACGCCTCGTCGACTCTCTGTGCGAACGCTTTTGTATCGCATTGACACTAACGCCTCGTTTTCCTCCCTGTTACAGTCGTGCTGCTGGACACCACGCAGGAACCAACTCTAGAATGGACAAGATTTCCCTACGGGCCCAACTCCGTGACGCCAGGGGTGAGTACCAACTACTCGTCGTGGAGGGGGCGGGAGTCGTCGGTGGCGGTGGTGTTGCGCCCCGGCCGAGGCCTTGTTGGAAGCGGTCTCCCTCACTGGAGGCCGCCCGAAGGTTCGTTAACGCTGACCCCAAATTACGGGAGGCCGGCGCCCAGGGCTTCCAGGGAAGCGGCGGCGGCGGCGGCGGCGGTGCGACTCTCGGACCTCTCGGGGCGCCGCCGGCGCGGGGCCAGGGCAGCCGGCCCATTCATTTCGTGTTTTTGGCGCGCGGAACGGGAAGGGTTCTGATTGGCGGGCGGACGCCAAAGAGAGAAAAAGAGAGAGAGAGAGAGAGAGAGAGAGAGAGAGAGAGAGAGAGAGAGAGGGGGGGGGGCGAAGACAAGTGTATACTGAATGGGGGAATAGGGGGCGAGGAAAACGCAATTGCAATAATTTTAAACGAACGGTACCGGCCGGCCGGCGGGCGGGGGCGGGGCGGGCGGGTTCCGGGCCCCTGCTGCAGCCGGGCTGGGCTGGGCTCTCCGGTGTGAGGTACGGCCGTGCTTGCTTTGCGGGCACACGAATTTTCGCCGGAAGAGAGCGAGAGGGCGAGTGCGGCCTGTGGCCCCGGCGTGTGCCGGCGGGTGCCGCACGGCGGGGCCCTCTTTTCCTCTCTCTCTCTCTCTCTCTCTCTCTCTCTCTTTCTGCCTTCCGCGAACTCCAGAGCTCCCCCCTCCGCCGCGCCCGTCCATATTCTCACACCGCCCGAGGGCCCCAGCCAAGCCCGGGACGACGACGTCGACGACGTCGGAGATGCTGCACGGCGGCGAGCCGGGGGCCGAGGGCCAGGATAACGAAATGGGTGTAGGCGCGGGGGATTGGAGAGGAGCGGAAATGAAGGAAGGGCCGTGCCGTCCGTCGGCGAGGGCAGCGGGGGGCTGTCGGGGGTCGCCATACACCCGGTCGGTCGGCGTCGCCGGTGGCCGTGACGCCGTGACGGCGATGCCGACGTGAGACAACGCTGACGGCGCACGCGGCCGGCTCCGCGCCGCGGATAGTGGAATAAGCGATGTAATATTCAGATGTGGGCCGCGGCCGGCCGGGGTCGAGTCCTGCCCTCCCCGTCTGTCCTCACGGCGAGCATCGCGGTCAAGGGGCGGGGAGGTGTCGCACGACGCCGCCGGCCCGTGCGGTGCGGCGCTCGCCACCACTCCGAGTAGACCACATCTGGAACTCGAGTTTTTGCTCTCTCTCTCTCTCTCCGTCCGTCTGTCTACCTCTGTACCCCGTTCCCCCCGCCATGGCTGAGTGATATTGCTGTCCATTGCCGGTTTCCTTTTTTTTTTCCTTTTCTAATTTTTCCCCCCCAGCGGCGGCGGCGGCGTCGTCGTGGTCGATGGGTCGCGGCCTAACGGAGTGGCGGCGGGCGCCGAGTAAAGCTAGCGGCCTGGGCTCGTAATAATAACCCCCCCTAAAGGTCGCGGTACACGGTACAGTGCCGCGGAACTTCTTCGCGGCTTATTTTAATCATTTCTCTCTTTTTTTCGCTCTCTTTCCCCCACTTTTTGTTTTGTCCTCCTCTCTCTAGAAGCGCAGCGGCGCTGTGCACAGGAGGAGGCCGATCGCGGTGAGACTTATTATCATCTGCTGGAGGCTCCAGCCTGGAGCCGGAGGGGCCGGAGGATCCGCGGGTGATTATGCCATCGCTGCCCGGAGTGCTGCCGACGCGTCCCGATTCGCGGGGAAGGGCGTGGCGTAGCGGCGAGATGGCGCCGAGCCACGGCGGCGGCGGAGTGCGCCCAAGTGCCCTCTCCATCTCGCAGATACGTCTCCGGTCCGCTTTAATTGCGCTGGAGTTTCGGGGTCATCGGTTGGAGCCGCCGCTGGAGCCGCCGCTGGAGCCGCCGCTGGAGCCGGCTGCCGCTGGGGGCCGTCGGTCGGACCCGACGCGATAGCCAGCCAGCCAGCCGCGGCTGCACACTTACCGGCACGGTCCCCGCCTCGCGTTGTGTCTCCCTTCCCACGGCGGCCGCTGGCCGCTGGCTCCCCGCACGCTCCGCGAGCCCTGCGCTTGCAGTGCCGTTCCGTTGCCTGCCGCTATGCTGGATTTTTCGCACCTCCCGACATCACCACAATAGGTGTGTGTGTGTGTGTGTGTGACGTCACGGCGTACGGATGGGGCGTCCTCATGCAACGCGGCGGCACGGGGGCGGCTGTGCGCGGCTGCGGGGCCCCACGCCACGCCCCCGCGCTGAGCAATCCCGTTGTCCGGTGTGCCCGCGTGGCGGCAGGGCAGCCCGCGGAGGAGGGTCCAGGGCCCCGCCCAGGACCCCGCCCGGGGCCCCGCCTGGGGCAGCGAGCGAGGGAGGCGCGGCCCCTCGTGTGGATTACAACGCGGATTACCTCAGCGAGATGGCATTGCGCTCCCGCGGCGCGCGCGTGTGTGTGTGTGTGTGTGTGCGTGTGCCTCACGCTGCACCTACTCGTGCGTGTTCAGCGGTGATACGCAGCACCGAGAGCCCCCCGCCCCGCGCGCCCCGCAGAGGATACACCACCACCGCCATGGAGGAGGCTCCCTGCTCCCTGTAATACATCACATTCGTCTTTTGTTGAAAATAACAATATCAACGAAAACTCCAAAATTACATTGCCACTGCTGTGGGAAATTTACAGACGAAACGACGATGGTGAAAAGTATTATAGAGTGTTTCTCACTGTTCAGAAGTGTACAGTTTTTTTTTTTTTTGCTGCCGGTTTTGATGATGATGACGATGATTGGGCTCGCGCTCAATTAGGCAGCACCGGCACGTGACCACGGGCCGCGCGGCGGCTGCGGTGATGGGGTCCGGGGTCTCCGCAGGGCACGACGATTCGCCCGCCGCTGCTCCGAGGGCGCGGCGCGGCCCCCCAAATCGGGCTGCGTCGGTCGAGGCGGACGGGCGGGGCGCGGCGGCGGCGGGGGGGGGGGGGGGGGAGGGCGGCCAGCGGGTGTTGGGTTTCGCTCCGGACGGCCGGCCGGCCAGCCAGCACCGCTTCGGCTGCAGCAGCAGCGCCGTGCGCGAGTGGAAGTGGTGTGCGGGGCTCGGCTCGGCTCGGCTAGGGTTGCACGGAGGAAATGAGGATGAGGCGTAAAGTATCCGCCGTGGTGGCGGGCGGCAGTGGGCGGCAGTTGGCCTGCCGAGGCCTGCGGGGGCCTTGGTGCTGGCCGACGGAGGCCGCGGGAGGAAGCGGCTTATCCCCTACGATTTTCTCCCCCGCCGCGCCCCCGGCGGGGCCTCTGGCAGGGCCTCTGGCAGGGCCTCACACATGGCTGGCCAGCGATTACAACCTCCTTCACATGCAGCAGGCGCGGCCAGCCGGTGGCGGAGCGCGGAGCAGCAGACCCCCCGTGGAGGCCCGCGGGTCCCGCGCGGAGGGACGCGTCCGGGGGGCTGCCTGCCCGCTGCCCGTCTTGAGGGGGCGGCCGGTGCCGGTTCGCACGCGGCCTCGTCATCGTAAAGACGAGTCTGATGAACTAGACTGTGTGTGTGTGTGCGTGTATGTGTTATTAAGACCCCCGCGCGTTCGCGTTTTAGAAGCCGTTTTATGATGGCCGTTAAAACCCGCCGCCGCGCACCCACGGAGGGCGGGAGGGTAAGGCAGGGGGGGGGGGACGGAAAAACAGAGGGCATTTATTATTCTATGAGGATAAGAAAGGAAGCGAAACAGGAAGAGAGAGAGAGAGAGAGAGAGAGAGAGAGAGAGAGAGAGAGAGAGAGACGGGGTTGGGATGAGATTCGCGCGGGGCGCCCTCCTGCAGTGCTGGGTTGCGGCTCCCGGCTCGGCTCGCGCTGCGGCTGGCGGCCGGGCACAGCGGCACAGCACACAGAGAGTGGCACACGCACAGAGTGGGGGAGGGGGGGACCATTAAATATTGCTCGCATAAATTAGTTGTGCGTTACGTTAAGGTGGAAAAGCAGCTCATCTCTCCCCCCCCCCCCCCCCCTCCTGCTGCTGCTTCTGCTCCCCGTCTTCCTCTCGGACGTGCGCGTTATGCGTCGGCGGCGGCGTCCTGGCCAGTCCTTTCCCTTGATGCGCTCCGTGCCCCGGCGGTGGAGAGTCGAGTCGGTTACCGTCCGGACGGGTCGGCGGCCCGCAGTCCCTGTGACGGCGGGGAGGCCGTGCAGTGACCGGCGGCGCGGTGGCCGCGGCCGCGGGAGGGGCGGCGGCGGGGGCGGGGCAGGACGACGGCGTCGTGCCGGACCACATTAGAGAAAGCCCACCGGAGATAGAGAGAGAGAGAGAGAGAGAGAGAGAGAGAGAGAGAGAGAGAGAGAGAGAGAGAGAGACGCAGCGTGCGCGAGATGCCAGAGGCGAGATCTGGACCGCCGCTGCGCCGGTGGACCGTGACGGTGCCGGCGACAACACGACGGGGGTCACTCGGCTGCTCCGGCCGGGCCCGAAGCATGTGCACCCACCAGCGAGCGGGCGCGTGTGTGTGTGTGTGTGTGTGTGTGTGTGTGTGTGTGTGCGAGAGAGAGAAAGAGAGACCCCGGAGAAGGAGAGATGACAACAGCGGGGCATGTCCCCGCCCGGGAGGGGTGCCAAGCAGCGTGTGAGTGAGAGAGTGAGTCCGGCCGCCCGCGCGCTGCACTTGTCTCTGTCGCGCGGGCAGGCGAAAGTCACCCGGTATAATCCCCCGGGCTGCGCTGCGCCGCGCTGCGCCCCGCTCCCCGATGCCGTGTCTGCTGATGCACTGCTGGTGCTGCCGGCGCACCGACCCGTGACCGGCCGGGGGACTCACGAGCCCCTCTCCTGCTCGGAGCGGTGCAGCGAGGAGAGCGGATGCTGGCGGCGCTGCTGCTGCTGCAAACAGGACGACGGCCGGGCGTGTCTCGAAAGCTCATACCCCCGGAGCCCCCCTGCTCTGCCGGTCTGGTGCCCTCCGGTGCCCTCCGTCTCCGGCACCTGGCGCTGTGCATTGAACACACAACAGCCCGGAATCCGGCGGCTGCTGCCGGAGTGCCGGAGGCGCGGGAGGAGAGGACGGGAGGGGGCGACCGCGGAGGGAGTCGGGCCGGGAGATACCCACTCACTCATAGACGGGCGCGCCGTGCGGCCGTGCGCGTCACCTGTCTGTCAAGGGGGCAAAAAGCAGTGCTGGGAGCGCGAGAGAAAGTGGTGCCGGTGCCCCATCCGCTGCATTGTGCTGCACCGGCCGGGGATAGCATCGCCGGGGTCGTCGTCGTCGTCCCCTGTGCCGTCGCCGGAGAGGTCCTGTGCCCGGGGAGAAGGACGGGGGGCGCCAGGGCGCTGCTGCTCGCCGCAGATTCGTACCGCGATGTTGTGCGAGCAGACGGCGCAGGGAACGCGCTGGGCTCGGCGGAGCTGTCTGCGGTGTGTGGCTCGCCGTCGTTCGGATCATCTTTCGGGTCCGTTTGGGAGGCGGCGTGTCCCAGCAGGGCCGGCCCCGTCGTGTCCCGACTAACCGATATTCATGGCGTGGCGGTGCGGTGCGGGCGCCGCTGGCCGGCGCCGGGTCGGTTCGTACATCGCCGCCGCTTTGCGCTCGATTAACCCGACAACCGCCCCCCCCCCCACTCCCGTCCCGTTAGCGCAGTGTGTGTCTTGGGCACGTAAACTTTCCACGTGAGGGTAACGAGGCTTAACCCCGCTCGGCCGGCGCGCCGCCCGCCGCCGCCGGGGCTCGCCTCGCCTATGCACTCGTGGGGCACGGCGGCGTACGGGGGCCGCTTCTCCAGGCGCGTGTGTCGTGTGCCGTGTGTGGGCGGGGAGGCGTCACCGCCGCGGCGGAGGCCTGCCGCCCTCGCTACGCCCTCGCGGCGCCCTCGCCGTGCTGCGCGGCCCCCGATCGTATAGCCTGGAGTAATGGGGCCGCACTTGGCCGGCTTTACACGGCCGCCGTATACCGCGGGGCCTCCAGTGCGTAAACCGCGGCCCCGACCGGGCGGCACGGGGCGCGGGGCGGTCGCGGCGCCGGGCAGGTAGGCAGGCCGAGGCGGGCGGCCCGCACCGCCGTGTGACGGGCTGCGGGGGCCGCCGGGGGCCAGCCGCCGCCGCCGGCGTCTCCGGAGCAGAGGAGGGGAGGGGAGGCGGGCGGGGTGTTTGTCATGGCAGTCACGGCCGGGACGTTTCCCGGCGCTGTGAGTGACCCCCCCCCCTCTCTCTCTCTCTCTCTCTCTCTCTCTCTCTCTCTCTCTCGCACGGCGTGGAAGTTGGGCAGTAAAACACTGGCGTCGGCGTCGATGGCGGGGCGTCCCGACGCCTGGCCGTCGTGTCGGCGGCGTTGCGCGCGCGCGCGCGCACTACTTTTACGGCGTCGTCGTGGCGGTGCCGGCGGCGCCCTGCCGCAGCAGCCCGACACGTCACTCTCTCTCCCTCTCTCTCTCGTGTTCGTGTGTGGTCCCGCCGCCGACAGGCTTCCATTTTGTCTCAGCCTGTGCGGGTTGTTTCCCTCGTCGAGTTGTCCCGCCCTGCTCTACACAACATAGGCGACCCCCCGGCTGCCGGCTGGTCCCCCGCTGGTGTAATCCGCCCCTGGCCGCCCGCTGCAGCCTAGCAGTGCTGTGTGGTCGCGCGGGGGTCGTCGTGGACGGTACGATACGATGCGCGCTCGCGTCGCCTTCTTCTGGCCCGATCCTTCTTTTCTCCGCCGCTCTCTGCCCCCCGCGGTGCCCTGCGCTGTGCGGGGAGCGTTTGTCCACCGGTCTCGTCTCGGCCGGGGAGGGGCAGGAGGGCGGCGGGCTGCAAACAAACGTCCCCGTATCGGCCGCCCTTCCGGCCGGCTCGGTTACACCGCTCGCGGCCGCGCAGCGCCACTCGTGCGCGCCCACCGGGGTGACTCGCGACGTCGCTCTGTTTTCCTCGTCCCGCCCGATCATATTGGCAGGCTGCTGGGGAGCTCAATGCCGCATCAATTTGCCCGCTCAAGGATTCTCTCTCTCTCTCTCTCTCTCTCTCTCTCTCTCTCTCTCTCTCTCTCTCTCTCTCTCTCTCTCCCGGCGGCGCTGTGGAGGAGCTGATCGACAGCTCCCCGCGCTGATATTAAGGGACGGGCGCGTTCCTCCGCCGGCGAGTGGGAGCGAGGAGGAAATATAATCTGTCGCAAGAGAGAGAGAGAGAGAGAGAGAGAGAGAGAGAGAGAGAGAGAGAGCGAGCGGGTGGCGGTGGCATCTCAGGGCTGCCATCTGTCACGTCGGGAAGGAAGACGACGTGCGAGGCCCTGACGTCCCGGATTAACCTGGCCGTCGAGACGATCCGTCGCCGCCCCCGCGCCGCGCCGCCGCTGTCGGGCACCCCGCCGACGACAGTGAGTGAGAGGAGAGCGGCTGCGCGGGCGCGCCGCCTGCGGGTGCCGGGGTAGGCCGTCCCGCACGACACGCGCGCGTGGTGGCTGCCTACCCGGTGGGCGCCGTGCTGCACGCGCTCCGGGCCGGAGTGCCTTGTCCGGGGGCCCGTGCCGGAGGCCCGTGCCGGAGGCTGGAGGTCGGGGCCCCGGAGGAGACGGGGGCCGGACGCTGTTGCCGCACTGAGCTGCCGTCCGGCCCGTGCAGAGCGCGCGCGTCCCGCCAGCAAGAAACTCGTCTCCACGCGCTGCCCATGCAGTCGGGGAAGAAGACTGATCAGTATAATCACATTTTAGAAATAAAATCATGAAAATGTAAGGAAGTGGTGGACTTGATTTTTTATCGCGTTTCCCGGAGAGCGGGAGGCGATGGCGCTGACGTGTGCGGGGGAGGGGGAGGGGGGAGGGTGCCTGGGCGTCGCCGTGCACGTCGGGATCGATGGGGCCGCTGCCGCTCCGCCTGCTCTGCGACCGCTTCTCATCTCGTTATTAAATGAGTGGCGGCCGTCGGATAGCCGAGACTAGCCCAGGCTAGGCTATACTATGCCGGGCTGGGCGGGCGTGATAGATCGTCCCGTCCCGCCGCCGGCTGCCCGGAGAGAGAGAGAGAGAGAGGCGCGTGCCGTCCGGTGTGTTTTGACACGGGTCTAATATAGGAGAGAAGTTTTCGGGGGCGGCCCCGTGGCCCGGCCGGACGCGGCGGGACGGACCAAGTTCGATAATGATGGCACACGCGCGCGGCTCTCGGCTCGCGGCCCGTTAATGGGCGCCGCTGATTATTGCGATACATCAAAAGTTCTCGGGGGCCGCGTTCGGCGGCCGATTGTGATCTGCGCGGCCAGTTTTGTCGCGCGGCGGCGTCCCCGGCCGGCCGGCCTCCTCCCGCCCGACCCCCCCCCCCCCCCCCCCCCCCCGCGGCTGATGAAAACGTCAAACTTGCACGACGAACGATGGCTACCGATTTGTCACACGGTTGGCATGTCCGCAGCCGGCAACAGCGACACAAAAAAACTAACACTCTCCGTGACTCTAGGGCCAGCCGGACCGCCGCGCCGCGCGCCGGACCAAAGTGGAGCAATATTTTTTCGTTTGTCGCCCTCGTATAGTGAATGTTTCATATATTCGTATACAAATGATTGTCCTCCCCTCTCGTCGCTCTGGCCGTATATGTGTGTGTGTGTGTGACACAGAAATGCTGCCGGAAACTCGGTGGTAGCGACGAATGTGGACATGTGATTGCACTGTTACGGTGTTTGTGTGTGTGTGTGTGTGTGTGTGTGTGTGTGGGAGAGAGAGAGAAAGCGAGACGAAAGGGGGGAGCCAAGCGACAGAGAGCTCGCGGTGCTGGTGTGTCCCACCGTCCCCACGCCACTGCGAGGACGCGCGTTATATGTGTGACGTGGGCACAGGACATGCGGTTACAGAGAGAGAGAAAGAGAGAGAGAGAGAGAGAGAGAGAGAGAGAGAGAGGCGGGGGAGGAAGGAAAGAGCAGAGGGCAGTAGGGCGGACACCCCAGCTAGCCCCGGCATAGTGGCGTGGTGTGTCAACCCACAGCCCCTAATTACGGACAGCGATGTGACCCGGGCGTGGGCACGGCCTGGGCGAGAGGGGGAGAGAGAGAGAGAGAGAGAGAGAGAGAGAGAGAGAGAGAGAGAGAGCGGCGGCGGCCGCCAGACTCGGGGTTTATTTACCGCCGGGGTCGTGAACACTGGGGAGGGCGAGGTCGGCGGGGGGACGAGGTGGGGGGGGGGGGGGCACATCAGGTGGACGTTATTGGGCGCGGTATGGTCGGTTCGCGCTGAATGGCTGACGGGCTCCGGCCCGGCTGGTGTTTCATAGCAGCAGTCTCTCTCTCTCTCTCTCTCTCTCTCTCTCTCTCTCTCTCCCTCTCTGACTCACTCTTACCCTCCATCTCAGTCGCACAGGCACCTTTCACCAGGGGTGAGAGAGAGAGAGAGAGAGAGAGATGGGGAGAGAGCCGGAGCAGTGCAGTTGGGACGCGGTGTTGTGTGCACTGCCGCCGCCGCGCGCGTTGTCAAGTGATTTGTGACCGGTTGGCGACCGCGGCGTTTGTTAGCGCGGGGCTCGCCTGGGCCCCCCGCCTCCCCTCCTCTCCCAGCCCGCCCCCTGCGCGCTGCTGCTGTTGGCTGTTGCCGATGGCAACGCGGCGTCACCGGGTTAAACTGCGGTAGGACGTGCCGCCCGTGTGGGCAGGAGCGGATCCAGAGGTCCCTAAAATGTAGGCAACCAGCAATACTTTTCGCCCGAGGATAACCCAAATGCGGTACATTGCCCCCCTCCTCCACCCCTCCTGGTTCCGCCCCTGCCCGTGGGTGGTCGTTTCGCGGGTTCTGGTTACTTGGAGTGGGTTGCTGGGTTCTGCGGCCCCCTGGCTGGGTTCGGCTAGTCGGGCTCGGTCGGTCTGTGGGTCACCGAGTCGCTCCCGCCGCCCAGCATCCCCGTCGCAAGGCCGCCGCTAATTTGTCACCGCGCTCCCGGACTCCTCTGCGGGGGGTGGGCCGGGCGCCGCCGTCAAACTTCCGGCCCTTCTTGAGGAAGAGGAAGTCCGCGCGGGCCGGAGCGGGGCGGCGCGGCGTCTGCGTCGGCGTCGCCTTTCTTTGCGCCGCACTTTGGGTGTTGTTCTTGAGGCCCGGCCCGGCCCGGCCCGGGCTCACCTATCTCTCGGTGTAAGTGGCTGCTTTACTGCGCTGACCCCATTTCTCATCGTCCTGGAAAAGTTTGCGCGCCGTCCGCCCCACCCCTTTACTTACAATTTTTTCCGTTGTTGTTGTTGGTGTGTTTGTTTGTCGGCTCCCCCCGTCGCCCTCCTCCTGTACGGCCGCCTCCTCCCGTCGGCTTCTTCTCTCTCCGTCGTGTGACACTTTCTCTTTCTCTTTTGTTGCAGGTAAGTTTCTTTTCCTCTCTTTTTCCTGCGGGGAGGAGGAAAGGGTTGTCGGCGGCGGCGGCGGCGGCGGCGGCACTGCTGGGGGTTGTAATGAGTTGGCAACAGCACCGCGCGGCCACCCCTTCCTTGGAGAGGCGTGCCGCCGCCGTCGAGTGCCGCCGCCGCCGCCGAGTGACCGCGGCATGGAAGCGCGCCGCCGCCGCCGCCTGAGTGAGTTTGCCATATCGCCGACCTTCGGGTCGTCGTCAGCGTGCCCGGCCGACCTCCGCTGCACCCGCGACGAGGGCGGCGGAAGGGCGGCAGCGCGTCGCCGGGGAAGTTTCGATTTGAGTTTTTTCCCCCTCCCCCTCCCCGGCCGCGGTCCTTTGGCTCTCGAATTGTTTCCTATTTGCGCGCCCCGCCCCGCTTTTGTCCGCCGTCCCGGAGACACACCGGCACGCCGGCACGCCGCCGGCCGGGGATTTGATTGCGCTCGCTCACTACAAGTCCCTGTGTACGGCGAGGCGCAGCGGCGGCAGCGGGCCGAATTATTCCTTTTGCAACTTCGCCGCCGGGGATCCTCCCCCCTCCTCCTCCTCCTCCTCCTCCTCCTCTGTCGCGCGCTCCACTTTTCGAATGGAAAACGAACCAACTTTTGCGAAAGTTGCGCGGCAGCAGCGGCGGAGCCAGAGGTTTGCTTTGCAAAGAGGGTTAATCCGGCGGAATGAAGGTACGATAATGCGGGCGAACGTCTCATTGTCAGCGCCGCCGGCGGGGCGGCCGGGGTCCTCGAGGGCCGAAGGGCTGATAGGGCCGAGGACCGAGGGTGGGGCGGGGCCGAGGGCCGAGGGCAGGGCTGCGGGCAGGACCGAGGGCAGGGCTGCGGGCAGGACCGAGGGCAGGACTGCCCCGTGCCGGGAAGGCAGCCGCCTGCGTGCCCGGAGCTCGTCAGGCGGGTGTGTTGTCTGCGGCACGGCGCTCAAGCAGTGTGTGTGTGTGTGTGTGAGAGAGAGAGAGAGAGAGAGAGAGAGAGAGAGAGAGAGAGAGAGAGAGAGAGAGAGAGAGAGAGGAGTGGAAGAGGCGCGGACGAGACGCGCGCGGCGGGGCGAATGAGCCAAAGTTGAGCGCGCGGCGGCGGCGGGTCGTGTGTGTGTGTGCCGCGCTCTCCAGGCCATATGTGTGTGTGTGTGTGTGTGTGTGTGTGAGGGGCTGCGGGGACTCATCATCGTGAGGGTTGTTTGGACGGCGAGGACCTCTGGAGGCGGCCGGCGGCCGGCCATCACGACATGCACGCCGGCGTCGTCGTGGACGGCGGCGCCTTTGTGGTCCTCCGGGGCCGCCGCCCTGGGCCCCCGGAACCCCCCGGAGCCCCCCAGCAGGGGCCCGCGGCCCGGAGCGGCATCTCGTTAGTGTGCGCGAATGCGGGTGCACTGTGGCGCGTCACGGACACGGAGCGGCGCCCACACACGCGCGTCCACACACACACGCACACACACACACAGACACGCCGCGCGTTACGGTGTTTGTGGACGGGCCCGGAGTCATGATGGAGCGGCTGTCGGGCGGACGCAGCCGCGTCGGCCGTCGTCGGACCGCTGTTCGAGCCGCTGTTCCCAGACACCCGCCGCCGCCGCCCGCCGCCGCACCAGCAGCTCTTCCCCCGTGAGCCCCACGACCACGACCACGCCTGGCTTTCCCGTATATGCGTGAGCAAGCGGCGGGCACTGCGATAGTGGCAGCCGTGGCAGCGGCGGCGGCGGCGGCGGCGGCCTGAGGGAGTGCACGCGCACGCGCACGCCCCTGCGGTCCGCGTGTCACCCGGAGCGATACTATCTGCCCGCCGTGCTCCATCACTGCCAGCGGCGGTGCGCGCACGCACGCACACACGCACACACACACGCGCGCGCACACACTTACGGCATGTCGACAAATAAATTGGGAGCGCGGCGGCGGCGGCATGAGTTGGCCCTTTGTCGCCCCCCCCCTCCCTTTCCCCCCTTTACCCGGTTGTCGCGCGCCTCCCTGTCTCCTCTCACATTTTCCTCCGGCTGGTGGTTGTGGTGGTGGCGGCGGGAAAAAAGGGGGAAACCGTCCCGTTTGTTGAACGGCGTCGTGGACAGAAATGGCGAGCATATCGTATAAACTGCCACACCGCTGCTGCTGCAGCAGGAGAGAGAGAAAGAGAGAGGGAGAGAGAGAGAGGAATGTAGTTCATGAAGCGCTCTCCAGGAGAAAAAGAGAGGGCCTGTGGGGGATGGAGGTATTAAGGGAGGAAGGGAGCGAGGGAGCGATGGGAAGAGAGGGAAGGGGAGGGGGGTGCTGTTTCGTGTCGGCCGGCTAGTGGAATTTCAATTACTGTTTTGCAGCCCGAAAAACGGTCGGCGTTGTCGGCGGCAGCGCAGCTATGCAGTGATGACGGCCTGGAGCCTACATAGCGGCTTCCAGCGGCGCGGCGGCCCGCCCGCACCCGCCTGCCGCCCGCCGCCCGCCGCCCGCAGCAGGCCCAAGTTACAACTACTGTAGTTGTGGAGTAGGGCGGAGCGCTGCTGTGTGCCGGGGCCGGGCCGGGCGGGGCGGGGCGGGCCCGCTGTAAAGCGGCGGGTGGAGCGGCCGCCTCAAAAACGGCTGTTCGCACTTTTAGCACCCGGCCGCCGCCCGGATTGAGGCGTTTAGCCCCCTCTGGCGGCCCTGGGGGCCCCGGGGGCCGCGGCACAAGCGGGGCGCGCGCCCGCGTCCCCAGAGGTCCCCGGCGTCGACCGCCCCCGCCCCACCTGCGGTAGTAATTCACGGCCCAATTTGCGGCATTAGCGCGCGAGCACGCCGGCGCCCGCTGCTGCAGTTTGGGCACAGCAGGTCCCCGCCGTACAGCGGCAGCGCCGGCCGCGGGAAGTTTGAATACCGAGTCATTTGAGTAATGAGTAATCCCAGCAGCGGCGGGGCCGCGGGGGCCCGCGGGGCCCGCGTAGTGGAATGCGTAATGGCGGCGCCGCTGCGGGGGGACCCCCCCCCCCGGGGGGACCCCCCGGGGACTCGTTCGCGCGGCCACGCAGTGTATCGATGGGCAGAGGCGCACAGCACCTGGCTCCGGGGTCCAAGACCGCAGGCGTGTTCACGCCGCCGGGACCGCCTGCAGACGCCGGGGTAGGCCGGCCCGCCCGACGCGCGTGCGCCCAGAGCGCGGGGCAGCCTACCCGGCAGGCGCTGTCGGCACCGCCGGGGGTCTGTGACGGCTTCGGCAGCCCCCGGAGCGGAGAGTTGTTGTGCACTTTATTGTCTCGGCGCGGTGTACGTGCACGGCGCGGTCGTGCGTGGGCGGCCGTGCGCTGCGGGGGCTTTGGACGGCTGCCATAGTTTTCACCGACCGCGGGGCGGCGAGCGGGCCGCGCGCGCGAGAACGTATATCCGGCCTGGCCCGCAATCACGCGCCCATGTAAACGGTCCGCCACGCGCCGCCACGCGCCGCCACGCGCCGCCACGCGCCGTGTGTACCGGTAACGAGATGACGACCGCCGTGCCCGTCCGCACGCGGATCAGCCCGATGTAGGCGTGCGCGGCGTGCCGAGCGGGGCACAGCTGCCGGATCCCGTCAGGGGGGGGGGGGGGGGGGGGGGGGTGCTGAGCTCATGTCCGAGTGTGTGCGGTGGGATCTGCGCCTATGCCGCTGCCAGGGCCATTCAGATATGTGCCATGGAACCGTGCGGCTCGGGGGGACAGAGGAGAAGAGGGCGACAGGGAGGGGGCGGGGGGGGGGGTCTAGCAATGGTTTTGTGTAGAAAAAGGGGCGGGAGGGGAAGGGGTGAGGGGAGGTAGACGGGAGTGAGGGGGCGGGGCGTTGTCACGTCACCTGCAGCCGAGAGAGAACAGCGGCGGCGCGGGGCAGAACAGAGCGACAGCGCGGCCGGCGCGACGTGTTCCACCGCGGCAGCCCAGCCCCCCGATGTAAGGGCGCACGCTCATTACGTAACCGGGCGACACTGGACCCCCCGCAGGACCCCCCGCCGCGCCCCCCGCAGACACTGTGTCGCCGCAACACCTGCAAATTAGAGGCATGCACACGCCCCGCTCCGCTGCAGCGGGGCGACGGCTTTCACGGGCCGGCTTCCCACCACCACCAGCAGCGCGCGACGCAAGCAGGCGGGCACCTACACACTGGGCTGCCACCGCTGCGGGAGCGCGCTCGGGAATTAAATTCTTTATACATACATATATATATATAGATATATATATATATATAAGCTCGTGTGTGCATGCATGTATTTCCCCTCGTTTCGCGTATTATTATTACTATGGTTTCTCTTTATTTTATTTCGGGTTTACATTCACACAGGTAGGTGTGTGTGTGTGAGAGGGTATGCGCATCGCACGCGCCGTGTGGGCCGCGGGGGAGGCCGCGCCAGGTATTCACACACAGACTCTTCATTACATTTTCGCAGGCCGCGCGCGCGGGCCATGCCCCAGCCCGGCCCCGGGGCGGGCAGGCGACCCGCACCAGAACACAGCACACGGCACCACACACGCCGCGGGTGTCGCAGTGTCGCAGTCTCTCTGTGTCTCTCCCGCACTCTGTGGGTCACACCCTGGACGGCTTGCACTTTCGTCGCCGCCAACACTATACCACCACCACCACCACTAGCGCTGCCGCTGCCAGCCTTCTTTTGTGTTTGGGAACGCGACACGGAGTGCGATTTTTATCGCGCTCTGCAGCCGCTGCTGCCGTGGCGTACAAGTGGTGGTAGTAGTTGTAGTAGTGGTGGTGGTGGTAGTTGTAGGGCTGGAGGCTCCAGCGGGCTCCGGGCCTAACGGAGGGCGCCGGCAGCCGGGCCGGGCTGGAACATGTGTGGGGAGTAAGGAAATGGGAACTGGCGGTGGAGACGGTTATGTGCGCTATGCAAGAAGAAGGGGTCCCGGCCGCAAACGGCGGTTCTCTCTCTCTCTCTCTCTCTCTCTCTCTCTCTCTCTCTCCCTCTCTCTCTTCCTCGGCTCCGCTCTGCTCTGCCTGTGTGGACGGATGGCTCCGCGGCCCCGCGGGGCACGGCCAGGCATGGCCGCCGCCCGCCGCGCCCCGCCGCGCCGCGTCTCCCCTGGGCGCTATCCCGCTGTTCGGGGCCTGCTGCTGGCGAGGAGGGGAAGCGAGCTGCCCTCCAACCCCTGCACCGCGCCGCACCGCACACCCGTGCCGGCCCTCGGCGTGGCCCTCGGCCCTCCGGGGACCTCCGGGGACCCCCCCCCCCCCCTCCCTTTCTTCTCTTTCTTTCTCTGTAAGGGCGGCGCACAGGTTGCAGAGCGGCGGTGGCAGCGGCGGCGCATGGGTTCGGGTCCGCGGGTCCGGGAAGCGCGCGGATCTGCCTTTTATTGTTATTGCAGTCTGAATCTGCCACTACTGCCGCGGGGCGCGCGGCCTGGCTGGAGGCGGGCCGGGGGCCGCTGGAAACTCCTGGAGCCGGCGGCTAGTGGGGCGCCGCAGCAGCAGCCCCTCCCCACATAGCCGGTCAAGACCCCCCGCGGCCTCACACGGGGGGCGGCCGCTGAGCTCCCAGGGCTCACACTAGGCGCCCCTACCAACAGATGTATTTGCCGTGCTAATGGCCAGAGTTAAGGAACTCGGCGGCGCGCGCGCCCTTACTCGCGGCCATGCGCGTGCTAATTCCGGATTCAGTCCATTCCGGCGCGAGTGTGAGCGTGTGGCCTGGAGGAGTGGCCGACGGGTCACGACTCGAGGTGGCCGCGGAGAGGAGGTCTAGACCGCGGCACCCCAAACACAGAGACAAGTGTGTTTTGTGATGCAGAGCCGGGCGTCGGGGGTGGCGGCGGCAGCAGCGCCCAGTCAGCCATTCGGCATGATTCCCCCGGCCGCCGGCCGGCCGAGGCCCCCCGCCGCGGTGCTCATCCCTCGGACACCGCCCGGCCACGCAGCACGGCGCGGTGCCATCTGGGAGCGCAGCGCAGCGCCGCGCCGCGCGGGGCGGGGCGGGGCGATCGCGGTATAAACAGCTGCTAAATCATTAGGCCTGCGTGGGGCCCCTCCCAGCCAGTGTCGTCGGCTGGGGTGCGGGTGCGGGTGCGGGTGCGGGGCGCGGGGGCCGCGGGCGGACTCCGCAATGCACACAAGTGCGGCTGTCCCTTGTCCCTCTGTCTCTGTCTCTCTCTCTCTCTCTCTCTCTCTCTCTCTCTCTCTCTCTCTCTCTCTCTCCTCTCTCCCTCTCCCTTTCTCTCTCTCCCTCTCCCTCTCCAACCCTTTGCCATATGACTGCTGGTGCCGCGGCTGCTCATGCCCGCAGTACTATCTCCATCTCTGTCCCTCTATCACACACACAGACACAAAGCCTTGCTTGACGCAGAGGAAACTACTTACCCGGTCGACATCAAGATCTAGGCACACAGTGCGCGGGAGCAAGGACGCAAATAGCGCTGCTGCTGCCGCTGCTGCCGCTGCGTCTGGACATCCTTTCTCTCTCCTCCTCGCTCACCCTCTCTGTCTGTCTCTCCCTCCTCCAGTCCCTCTGGGATTCACGCAGACAGTCCTGTGGCAGCACCTCACCACTCGAGGGATGATAGAGCTCACAGCAGCAGGGTAAAAATGAGTCCGTGGTAGAGGGAGGGTGCGCCCCCCCCTCTCTCTCTCTCTCTCTCTCTCTCTCTCTCTCTCTCTCTCGCTCCCTTCCGCGCCATACCGCGCTGCGCCTCGACACGATCCCCTCTTGTTTGTCTTGCCTTTTCAAGATCAACATTGGTTTCCAATTCGTTCATGAGCGCCCCCCCCCCCCCACCTCTCCCCTGCTCCACGGTCGGAACGGGCAGACTTTAATTAGAACAGGTGCCGCGAATGGTTTGAGCCTCCCCCCCCCCTCTCCTCTCTCTCTCTCTCTCTCTCTCTCTCTCTCTCTCCGTCTTTTTTACACAATCTCGTATACCGCGTTTGTGTATGTAAATTCGCACCTGCACACGGCGACTTTCTTGTGCCGGAGCCGGGCCGAGAAGTAACATGAGAGCGAGAGAGAGAGAGAGAGAGAGAGAGAGAGCGATGAAGTCGTAAGGTTATCAATCAGGCTGTCGCCCCGATCTGCACTCGGTCCGCTGGGCCCCAACGGGGCAGGCCGTGCGCTGCCCCTCCCCTCCCCCTCCCACACACGGCTTGATTGGATCTGCTCTGTTGCCTTGCCGGTGCGCCCCCCCCCCCCCCCCCCCCCCCCGCCTCCTCTCCCTTCTTTGCAAGTCAGTCGGACACCAAGGAGGAGGGTTCGGAAGGAGAGTGTGGGGCGCTGTGTGTGAGGGCCCTCTCTCTTCTCTCTCTCTCTCTCTCTCTCTCTCTCTCTCTCTCTCTGTTGCGCAATGTGGACTGCGCGGTGTGCGGCTGGTTCCGGGGGCCGTGCGCGGAGCACAGCGATGGCGCCGTGCACACGGACGCCTTCCGGTTGCTGTGGCTGTGCGACTCTGTGGACATTTTCGCCAGCCTCTCTCTTGCTCCCCCCCAACCCCCCTCTCTCTCTCGCTCTCTCACCACTGCGGCCCCGATTACACCGCGGCCATGAGAATCTTTCTTCACGGCAAAAAGGACATAAAATAATTGTGTGTGGGGTTTTTGTTTTGCGGGTGTCGCGGGCTGCACAGCAGCACCTGGCGTGCGGGGCGGGGTGGGGGATGCACTTGGGGCAACGACCAGGCCAGAGGCACCAGGCCGGGACTCGGGGCCTCTCTGCGCCGCTCAGCTCCCCTCCCGCAGCAGCAGCGCCAGACGTGTGTCCTTTGTTTTTGCATATAGCGGGCTTTCTGTGGCTTCGGCGGGGTGCGGGCGAGGCGAGGCGAGGCGTTGCGGGCGCGCCGAGGGGGGGGGTTAACAGTCTTAGAGGGGCGGGGGCGGGCCGGCGGCCGGGCCGCCCGGGCCGACGAGCGAGATAAGGGCCCAAGTTGGCGTCGTTAAACTATCGCGATGCGGCGGGGCGCGCGCCGGCCGAGGGGAGGGAGGGGAGGCGGGAGACGGAGAAGGGATGTCAACTATTTGAATGCCGTGGCGCGAATGAAGATGGATTCCCCGCCGTCCTCCCCCGCACGCAGCCGGCGTCGGCGTCTGGTGGCGTGGCGTGATCGGAAGCAGACAATTTGGCACCCGGACGCCCCCGGTGTAGTGCGCCACCCCGGACCCCGGTGGCGGTGTACGCGAACGGGCGGGGAGCTCGTCGCGCGCCGCGCGCCGCCCGCCGCGTGCCGCGTCGTCGTCGTGGAGTAATTGAGGCAGCGACCTCCGGAGGCGGACAGGCGAACTGCCGCTGTGGAGCCGTCCCCTGTGGAAGATGCGAGCCGCCAAGACCGGTCCGGGGCGACAGTCAAACACACGGGACCCGCCGCGGGGGCAGCGGGGCGGCGGCATCGTGCCCGCTGTGTGGCCTCTCTCCGAGTGGAAGCTGACGTGTGAGGGGGCGTGGAGCGTCGCCAGGCCGCCGCGGCCCAGCCGGGGCCCAGCCGGGGCCCAGCCGGGGCCCGGGGCGCGCGCCACCGCCACGCCACGCGCATGCGCAGACACGGCGCTGCGGAGACAATGATACGGCGGGCTTATTACGGCCCTGGAGGAGGCGGGAGAGGGGTGTGTGTGTGTGTGTGCGAGAGAGAGAGAGAGAGAGAGAGAGAGAGAGAGAGAGAGAGAGAGAGGAGGAGGGGGCCCTTTTATGCACCTTCCTGCACGGCACGGGCGCGCGCTCGCTGTGTATGAAGCTATTTACATTCACAACTCTCTGGTACAGTTGGAAAGTGGCCTCCTCGTGAGCCTACAGCCGCCACTGCCACAGCCGCCACCGCCACCGCCACCGCCGCCGCTACTGCCGCCGCCGCCGCCGCCCCTATGTGCGGGGCGCGTGTGCCAGCGCAGGAAGGAAGCCAACGAGAGGGCGGCGGCGGCGGCGGCGGCGGCAGGGGAAGGAGAAGGGAAAAAGTGAAGTGAGCTACTCATGGGGCGAAGATGAATAGTAGTGGCTCAGGTCGTGATGGCGGCTCGGCGAGGGGAGGGACGGCACGGCGCGGCACGGGGGATAGGGGGTAGTTAGCCGCCGCCGCCGCCGCCGCCGCCGCCGCCGCTGCCGCTGCGTGCGTATGGGTCTTGAAAAGAACAAAGCATGATTGACGGCCAAGGAACAGTTGGTGCATTTTCTGTGCAGTTTTTTTCCCCTGCTGATTTCTCTTTTTGCACCGCGTTTTGTTTTTGCCTTGTGGGCGCTGGGGTGGAATTGGTTGACTAGGCACGCGTCCTGTGTGTGTGGTGTTTGTGTGTGTGTGTGTGTGTGAGGCACCCCCCGCGGAGTGCTAAGGGTGGTACCGGCTGTCTGTCTCCTCCCATGCTAGAACAACAGGTGACGGGACGCCGCGGCGGGCCCCGCGGCTATTTTTCTCTCTTCTCCCCTTGAGAGGAGAACGAACGAGATCCGTAAATGAGGTTCCTACTTTCAGACGCAGCAGCAATTATCGCTGTGTAAACTCTCTGGGCGTGCTGCTGCTGTTGCTGCTCCGAGGCGGCGGGCGAGCGATGCAGGCGCGACGGGCCGAGTCGGCAAGCATTTGGCTGTCGCCATTCCCAAATTTTAATTAAGAGCTCTCTCTCTCTCTCTCTCTCTCTCTCGTTCTCTGTGCGCCCTCAAAGTTTTCCGCGAGGGATGAGAATCGCATCAGACGAATGGCGGCGGCAGTGCAGGCGTTTGCGCCGCTGTTTTCCATCATGTTTATCCCATTTGCCTGAAATCTTTTTCCGACATTTTCACTCCCCTTAAGCGGCAGCAGCAGCAGCAGCGTCTATAGCGAGCTAAACCGTTTGTGTTCCTTTCCCCCCCCCCTCCTTTTTCTGCTCTGGACACGGATGTTGTCATCTGAAATAACATTCGGCCAGTGGTTTTACGCTTCTTTTGCGGGATTTCATCGTCATTATTTACGTACGCTCGTAACAATAATATCAACGGGCGCCGGGCGGTTTTTTTTTTAAGATTTTCGCGCCGCCGCCCGGAGGCGAACCCGGGCCCCGGCGCGGGGTGTGGCGGGGTGTGCGGGGCCTTATTCGTTCTGCCGTTGTCGACTCTGACTGACCCGCAATTCAGCTGCTGCTGCTGCTGCTGTTGGCTGCGCGGCGGGGAGGAGAAGAAAGAAAACGACGAGAGCTTTTATAGCGCCTGACGACGGCGGCGGTGGGGCAGATTTCGCATCCCCGAAGATATGGGGGGCGTATGCGATTGTGTGGGTGTTAGCCGGCGGGGCACGCACACACGCACACACACGCACATACACGCACATACACGCACACACACACAGGTGACACGCTCACACACGGACGCACCCACGTTCCCAGCGGCGAATTACCGCCATGCATATTCCTCCCCTTGCTCCGGGGGGCCTCTCTTTGGCACAAGCATTAGCGCCCCCTCTCACTCCCACCACACCCCTATCCACCCCTATACCGTCATCTCTCTCTCTCTCGCTCCCTCACGCAGCAGCAGCTCGGCCTGCTGGTGTGCCGTCACTCTCTCATCCGACGCGCGCGGCGCGTAGAGAGAAGCCGGTATCGCCCGGGAGATTTTCGGAGATCGCAGATAAACGGGCCGCCCGGCAGATGATCTCCATAGAGTATGCAGAGGCGCGAGCGGCGGGGAAGGAGGAGGAGGAGCTGGAGTTTCTGGAGGGGCGGCTGGAGGGAAAGCTAAGCTCGAATCACCACCGCACGTACTGTAAAAAGTTCTCTGTACGATTTTTGTCAAAAATCGGACAAAAACAAATCGCCACCGCAAAAAAAATTGCCGAAAAAAATTGAAAGTTATGAAGTAGTGGCGAAATGTTCGTCATCATGCATAGTTAATGTCACATGACGAAATATCTTTAGAGTGCGGCTGCTGAAATTCTCTGTTTTATTTTTTTTCCTCTGAAAATGCGTTATTGCTTCGACGGAAAAGAAAAAAAAATTCTCGTCGGGAGCAATACTAATACTAATAACGAGCAGTGGGCTGCGGGGATATCCACGGCGGCGGCGGACGCGGCAGCGGAGGCTGCGAGGCCGGCCGGGAAGTAAATGGAAATAATAAAATCGGCTCGCTGATAACATTCCGCCCCATTTTCACTCCATAATTGCGCGAGTATTTCACTCCGGCGCCGCGCGGCGCTCCGCTCTCCGCTCTCCCGCGGGGGGGCTTTTGTTGTGTGTGTGTGTGTGTGTGCGGGCGCGGCGGCGCTGCTGGCCGGCTGCGGGCGGGCGGACAGAAGACAGCCGGGCGGACATGGCGGTCCTAATCCCATCCCAGATTTATTGCGCTCGCCGTGCCGCGGGGGCCGCGGGCCGCGGTGTACTGCCAGCCGGCGCCGCCATCGGCCAGGTCTGCGCTTCCCGTGTCCCCCGTGGTCGTCCCTCGCCGCCCGTCGCCGCTGTGCTGCAGCTCGCTATTTCTTCTGCTTCCGCGCCCTGATTAGTGTTGTCTCCCTTCCTCTCCTCCCAAGGCCGCTCATTTTGTCTCCGTCGCACTCCCCAAGTGTAAAGCAAAGGCCGTTGACCCGGCCGCTCGCCGACGGCCCGCCCGTCCCCGATGCTTTCGCCCAATAGCACGCGCGAGTGTGTGCGTGTGCGACAGAGGGAGAGAGACAGAGGATCACGTGGCAGCCGGCTCCCTTTTTTCAGCGCACTGGACCGTGCTGGATGAAGTGGTCACCGCCGTCGTCGTCCCGGCCCGGACGAGTTGAGTCCGAAGCGCAGGAAGTTTGATGTGGCCAGGGCCGGCGGTGCGGGCCGCGGCGGCGGCGGCGGCGGTCTTGGGGAGGACTCGGACGGCAGGACCCTCCCCCGGCCCGGCCGCGCGCGCCGGACTTGCGGGGGTCTCCGGCCTGATAAATATTGATGAAGGTGGCCGGACGACCTGAAGTGCACCCGCCGTCCGCCGGCGGCGTGCCAGCCCCCCGCAGAGACCCCCCGCAGGGCCCCCCGCAGGGCCCCCCGCAGGGCCGGTGTGCGAATGGGATTGGGGCGATTCGTCGTCGTCGTCCTGGACTGGCTGGTGTCGCTCGACCCTCTGAGCCTTCTGCTCCAGGACCCGGAACACAAAAAATGATTTGGAAGTGGGGTCGGGTATACGGTCATGGAGGCTCGTCGGGAAGCAGTTGTCCGCCGAGCGGCGCTGGCGGCCCCGCGGCGGCCCCGGCCCTCCTCTCCGGGCCGCACTGTATCAAGATATTGGAAACTGAAGCGGGTCGAACTCCACCCGCATAGCGGCGCAGAGGCAGAGCGGGGCCTCCGGCCCGGGGCCTCGGCCGTGACGGCGCGGAGGCCGTGGCAGGCAAATGAGAGCGCACAGCTGCCGCCCCGCCCCGCCCGGCCTCACTCCAGGCTCAGCAGAGTTTCACTAAACTTTGTCGACATGTTCATCTCGGAGAGGGCAGGCATCATCAGTTGTGGCATCTACCCTCGTCACACCCACCCCGCCGCCACCGCCACCGCGGCTGCCGGAGTCCCCCGGGGACGTGCCTCCATAAAGAACCACACCGTTGCCGCTGGAACGCCGCGCGACGCGCGCCCCTTGACACCCCGAGGACGCCGTCTACGCCGTCGTCGTCGTCGTCGTCTGGCCCGGCGTGTGCATCGATCTCGTCGCCGTCAGGTGCCGCGGCACCGTCTGGGGAGGCGTTGAGCCGCGCGGAGCGGACACGGGCGGCGCGACACGGCGGCGCGCTGCTGGGTCGACGCCCCGCCGGCGCCCTGACGGCGCCCCTCCGCAGCCCGCGTGGCCTCCTGCTGCTGCCGCTGCACCCCCCATCCCCCGTGTGCCGTCCTCCCCCCTCCTCTCCCCCCCGAGCCGCAAGCAATTGTGTGGCAGCTTTGTACAGGCGAAATAGAGGCTGGCCGGCGTGGGGTGGGTTGGGGTGGTTCGGCGGGGGGTATAGTCAAGTCGTGTTTACATTTGGGGTGCCATCACGCGGCGCCCGGAATCCATTCACCGCTGTGCGTTGCGTGGGGGTGCCGGGGCCGTGTCCGGGGCCGTGTCCGGGGCCGTGGCCAGGGCCTCGAGGAGGTGCGCGACGTGGCGTGTGTGTGTGTGTGTGTGTCCGGGACGCACTTGAGAGTGGAGCCGGGCCGGTCCTCGGTCTGGTCTAGTCTAGCGGCCTCCGCCGCCGTCCGCCGCCGCCCCGGCCTTCTTTGTGTGGCCCCGGATGCGCGGACGGGCCGCTAGGGAACACCCGCGATGACTTCCGAGGTAATATCCGTGACGCGGCCCCCGCGGCTCCATCCCGCGATTGTGTGCGCAGGGTGTTTTCTCTGGGAAATTGATTGAAGGCGGAGGGCGGCCCTCGCAGGGCTGGCGTCGTCCCGCCGCCGCGCCCCTTCGAAGAAGCGAGTACGTCGTGAAGAACCTGGTATGACAGCGAGTGAGGGGACCCTCCCCACCTCAAAAATTTATTTTTTCCATTTTTTTTTGTTCGAAAAAAAAAATAAAAATTCTATGTGGGAGAAATTTTACAGTGATGGTTTGTAACCCACAACATGTGTTTTTTTTTGTGGGTGTCATCCCTTGTGATCGCTTGCGCGCGTCTTTCAGCAGGACTCGCAGTGGAATCGTTCGGGTCGGGTACGGCTGTGGCGGCGGCCCTGCCAGTCCGATCTCCGCGGCTTACGCCCTGCTCTCTCCCTCCGGCCGGCCGCCCGTCGGCTCGTCTCCGCCTTGTGTATAAGCTCGTCAAAGAAGGGGAGGTTTTGTTTGGAAGTGTTGCCTGGGCTCTGCCGGCTCTGCTGGCCCGGGGGAGTTGGGGCCGGTGGGCCCGGGCCGGTGGGCCCGGCGTCGGTCTGCTGGTGGCTTCGAGGGATTACTTGTCTCGTCCGTACCGGTGTGATACCACCCCCGTCGGGGTGAGAGGGGGTCCGGCGGGGGGCGGCGGGGGGGCGGCCGGGGACGGCCGGGGACGGCCGGGGCCGCTCGGGCAAGGACGGGTCGGCCGCCGCCGCTGCGCCGCCGCTGCTCTGCGGTTTGCCCTACTCAGCCTGGTGGGGCCGTGCCGTGCCGTACCCGATCCCTGATCCCCCTCCTCGTTGCTGGCCAGTTTGGGGGGGCCTCCCTCCCCCCCCCCCCCCCAGCCGGGGCGGAGCCGTGCTGGTAATTTGTTGTGAGGAGTGCGAGAATCGGCCGTCTGCCGCTGACCGACCAACCCTGTCGGTCGGTTCGGGGTGGTGGCCCCGGCCGGGGTGCGGCTGCTTGCCGGCCTGCTCGGTGGACCGCATCCCGCCAGCTGCCGCCGCCGCTGCAGCTGCCGCAGCTGCCGCCGGTGTCGATGCGAAGGGGCGCGCGCGCGCGAAGGTTGGCGTGGAAGGAAAACCGCCCGTCCCTTCTCATTGGCTGGTCCAGCAGCGCCAGTAGCACCCAGCAGTCGCGCGAGCGTGTGTTTGTGTGTGTGTGTGTGTTTGTGTGTGTGTGTGTGTGTGTGTGTGTGTGTGTGTGTGTCGGGGGGCCGTCGGGCCGCGGCAGGGTCGTTGAATATTCACCGCACTGATGAAGGGATGGGACGGAGCAGAGCAGAACTGGAATAACGAACACGACTGGCGCAGCCTCGCCGCCCGCCGCACGGCGTGTGTGTGCAGGTGTGTGTCTGTGTGTGTGTAGGTGTGTGTGTGTGTATGTGTGTGCGCACCCAACAGTTTGCTGCTGGCCGGCGAGAGTCAACAAACCGGACAGCAAGGACATGGCGTGGCAGAGTGGTGGTGGCGGCGGCGGCGGTGCGGAGAACAGCACACCTAGCAGGACAGAGTCGGGGCTGCGGGGCTGCCATCCTCGTGAAATAATTATGAGCCAGGAACACCTCAGACGCCGGGGCCTCCCCTCCTCTCTCTCTCTCTCTCTCTCTCTCTCTCTCTCTCTCTCTCTCTCTCTCTCTCTCTCTCAGCCCCCTCCGAGGATGATATGGGTCGTATACCGCTACAGTACATCCACCGCCGCTGCCGCCCCCGGCACCACCGCCCCTGTCACATCACACAATGGCGGTAGTGTTTCTGCCGGTCGCCAATGACGCTCACGATGACGATGATGACGGACCCGTCTTGATGACGGTAATGGTCGATGATAATGGTGGCGACGGTCGTCGCCGGCACAACGAAGAGGAATGACCCCCTCCATGTCGTCGTCATCCGGCCGGAGCCTGCAAGACTCGCAAACTATCTCAAACTGCTTTCAGCGGCCATTACTCGACCCCCCCGCCCCCCTCCTCTCCCCCTTCTGGCTCCGCCCCTGCAGCGCCCCGGCAGCGCGCCGAGTTTCGGACAGTGGCTGGCTGTGGAGCGACAAGCGCTAGTTACTTGGGGCCGGCCGGACTCGGGAGTGTGCTGCGGGGCGCCCTGCTTGTGCTGCAGGAGGAACTGCTGGCGGTGCTGGCCGTGCTGGCCGTGCTGGCCGGGCCGCCGCCGCCCGCCGCCGCCGCCGCCGCCGCCGGCCGCGGACGTCTTTGCCACCGCCACTGCTTGCGGTCGTGTTGTATCTGCCAACTCGACTTGAAAGTTTGCCCTTGAGAGAGAGAGAGAGAGAGAGAGAGAGAGAGAGAGAGAGAGAGAGAGAAGGAGATTCCTCGCCCGTCGCGCTTCTGCCTCCCCTGTATCCCTCCTCCTTCTTCTCCTCGCCTCTGCGTCGCCTCGCGCACTGTCGCCTCTTCGAAAATTAACTCGAACTCGTCTGGCCCAGCGGCGTTACGTATTTCGTGCACGGCCCCTCCCGGCCCCGCCCCCCTGCGGCTCGTGTTTGTGGAGCCGTCCCGCTCCCCCTCGCGGTGATGAGGGCCGTCAGCAACGTCTCCCGAGTCCCGGCGCGTGCGCCTCCTCTCCTATCCCTCCGTTAGTATTGACTCGCCTCGCGGCCGCGGCCGGGGCCGGGGCCGGGCCAGGGTCGTGTCACCCATCGCCTCGTAGGAAATAATCCGCCCCTCTCCACCCCTCTCCCCCCCCCTCCCCCCCCCCCCCCCCTCTCTCTCTCCCTCTCTCTCTAGCCCCTCTCTCCCGTCTCTCGTCTGCCACTAAAACTCACACACGGCTGAAGAGGCATTGACACATCTCGTGAGGCGGAGGGCCCCGCGTCGACGGACGCCGCAGCGCGCGCGCCTCGTGGTCTGTTATTTTAGGACGGTGGAAAGCACGGGGGCCCCCCGGTAGTGCCGTGGGCCCCCACGGCCCCCCAACAAGATGCGACGCCCCGACGGGCGGGGCGGCGGGGGCGGCGGCGGTGTGGAGATTTGTTGTTCCACGGGTCGAGAGGAGAGTCGAGTCGAGACGAGACGGAATGGGACGGGATGGAATGGGATGCCTTTGGGGACGAATGGGACATGTTTGCTGTCGGCTCTCCCGCCGCGGTCGCATTCGGCGGTCCGCCACCGAGAGTGAGAGAGATGGGAGAAGGGGGGGGGGGACTGCATTACCTTCTCGCTCCCGCTTCCCCCGCCTCGGGTGTCACTGAAGGTGATGAATTCTAACTCTCCCCCGTTTTCTCTCTGTTGCAGGTGAGTGTCGTGTGCAGTCTCTGGCACGAGGGTGTTTCGCGGGAGCAGTGAGTACAGCAGGCGCAGACCAAAAAGGGGGGTTAAAAATATTGCTCCCAGTCGGCCTTTTAGGCAACCAGATTTACTTTCCGCCTGAAGATAGGCAAATGGCGGCACATTGCCCCCTCCCCCCCCCCCCCCCTTTTAGCCGCTCCTTGATCCGCCCCTGGAGAGTTCAGTGCGGCGTGTGCAGTCCGTGAGTCATTAACGCCTCCCCCCCCCCTCTCTGCTTGTGCGGTGGTGTCCGCCTTATCCGGCACCCCGACAGACAGATGAAGCGTGCAAAACGAACCCCGGCGGCGTCCGGGCTGGGCTGCGGGTCCGTGGTGCCGTGCCGTGCCGTCACGGTGGCGTCGCTGCACCTGACTCTGCCTAATGACGCGACGCACCCGCCCCGGACACCACACCCCGGGCACCCCGGGCACCACGGGCACCACGGGCACCCCGGTCCGGCCGTAGCTAATCGCAGCCACAGCGGAGGTCGTGGCGCACGGTGGCCGCGCGCACGCGGAGGGGGAGCTAAGGGCCGAGCGATTTATGAGGGATCTCCCTCCGGCGTCGTCGTGGCCCGCAGGGAGGAGGAGGAGGAGGAGGAGGAGGCGGGGGCGGCGCGATGCGATAATCACCGTCCGGCCGACTGCCCGCCCGGGACCGCGCTGTGCTCCGCCGCCGACAACGCTGTGGCCCCGTCGGATCCCCTTGTGCACTCTCCCGACTCTTCCTGCTCTCACGCGGCGTCCACCGCCTCCGGCAGAGCCCGGCCGTCCGCTGCGTGGGCCGCGGCCTCGTCGTGGAGGTGCGCGAGGACGAGGACGGCACCGGGTGGGGCTGCCGCGGACCCGAGCACGGCCCTGAAGGCAGCCGGGGCGGCGGCGTGCCCCCGACCTCAGCCCCAGCAGCCGCCAGCCCTGACGACCTCGCCGTCAAGCACGGCCTCTCAGGCCACCTGATATAAATTGGGTGCCATTATTACCTCTCTCTCTCTCTCTCTCTCTCTGTCGCTCTCGCGGGCACTCCGCGCCTTGGCGCCGCGCGTCTGCGGGCCGGGTCGGGCCGCGCGGAGGAGCGAGCGTTCATTACATTCAGCGCCATCAAGACAGAAATAACGCCGTTCCCCCGTAATATCGCACGGTCCGGGAACCGTTCGGGCCGCGCCTCGCCGCTGCGGAGCGCCGAGCACGCGGCGCGGAGCCCCCTCCTTCTATAGTACTTTCGCCTTCGCCCTCTGAGAATGGCGTCCGGCATGCTGGGAGGGGGGAGGGGTGGGGGGAGGGGGGGGATGGGGGTTGACGGCGGCCTTGCCTGGCCTCCCCGGCCACCGCCTCCCTCTGTCTTGACTCTGCGCGCGCCTGCCGGGTAGGCAACCACGACCGGCGTCGGGCACGAGTGTGGCGCGGGCTGGCCTATCCCGGCGTCCGCAGGCGCCCGTGCCGCTGCAGCCGGCTGCAGGCTGCAGCCCCCGCGGAGACGGAGGCACTACAGCTGCCGCACCGCTCTCGTTAGCGGCCGAGGTGTTGGTAATGAAGTGGCTGCCGCCTCAACCCTTCGGGCCCCGAACAGACACGTGCGCGCGGCTGCAGCACTCGAGAGGGCCCGGCCGGGACGGGACCGGCGCCAGGCCGGGGGGCCGCGGGGGCGTCGCGGCAGAGTTAGGTCCTTGATAAAGGCAATTTGAAGCAAGCAGGTTGTGCCCGAGGGGGTAGGAAGGGGGCGGCCTGGGCGGCCCCCGGCCTGCGGTTGTAGTATTACCCAAGTTTCACAAAGGGACTGCTGACTGTACAGCATGCTGTGCACAGTGCGATGCTGCCCCACCCCCACCCCCTCCCCTCGTTTAGCACCTTCGCAGCCCCCTCCCAGCCCGCCTCCCCTCGCCCGTGCCGCCCCGCCCCCCCGGCGGGCGCGCGCATGAAACGCAAACAAACGATTTATTTGACAAATTTTAGTGAGGGAAACGGCCGGCCGGCCGGGCGTTGGCCGAAAGCCCCCAAGCCTGCGGGCAGGCAGGCGGGCAGGCGGACAGGAGCGGGGCGGGGCCGACGGAGCTGGCAGCCAGCAGCGCAACGCGCGCAACGAACTGTGGACGGGCGGATGCGCCCGGATGGCCGGCACAACATATTGCCTGCTTCCCTCGGCACGGAGACCCTCGCCCTCCGGCCCCTCCGGGATTGCTGACCCTCCCTCCCTCCCTCCCTCCCTCCCCTCCTTTGGCGCTGCTGCAACTGTTGACCGGGTGAAATATCCCCCGTATCAATTATAGTGGACACTGCTCCGAGGGGGGAGAGGGAGGGGGGACGAGACAGGCGTTTAGCGGGAAGAGAGAGAGAGAGAGAGAGAGAGAGAGACGGCCGCGCCGAGCCAAGCGCGAAGCGGTCACAAACGCACGTATGGCCCATCTACCGTATGTCGCGCCGGAGGGTGGGAGACTCGCCCCTAAAATCGAAAACATTAAAAAAAAAAACTTCAGTTTGAAAAAGGATTGTAAAAAAGCAAAAAAAAAAACAACAAGAAAAAACAATGGCATCCAGTTGTCTATGGATAGGAGGCCGTTTGTCGTCCAGGTGCTCGCTTTTCCACACGACACGCGGCACCGTTTATGCGTCGCTATGCAACCCGCGCGGGCCGCCGCGCCTCTCAGGGCGCACGCTTCCTAAACCCCACTGCTGCCACCACCCCTCCCTCTCTGTCCGCACCTGTACGCTGCGCTGCACGCGATACATCACTTAGCCCTCCCTCACACACACACACACACACACACACACACTGGTAAAAGGGTGGAGCGCCTCCCGCGTGCGCCATTATTATCATTTTTAAAGCAAATATTTCCTCTCACTTCTTTTTTGTTCCGTTGCCGCCATATTATCCCGGCTTAACGTACTTCTTTTTTGTCTTCCCATTTTTTTTAGTTTTTGTAAATAATCACTCTTGACTCGCTTCGGTCCGCGTCTTTTGTTTGCACATGGCTCCGTTTTGTTTGGAAACGACGACGTCGATATGATATCGACTTTGTCGAGTTTCACAATCATTCTCTCTGTGGCCGGCACCACAGCAGGAGCACGGCGCAGTGTGATGTGTACGTATGTAGTGCCGACACGCCAACCAGCAGCAGCGGCGGCGGCGGGTCGACGAGGACGAGGAGGAGGCAATCGTGACGAATTTGATGGTTTGATGGAGTCGCGCGGCGCAGGCCCGGGCAGGACGTGCACAGAATATAAATCGCCTCTCTCTCTCTCTCTCTCCTCTCTCTCTCTCTCTCTCTCTCTCTCTCTCTCTCTCTCTCTCTCGAGGGGCGTTTTCTTAATTGTGAACTACAGCGGCGGAAACTTGGTGGACGTTGTTCCCCATGGCGATTGCATTATTGTACGTGCAGTCGGCGGCAGCGGGGGATGCCGCTCGCCTCCCTTCTGCACACACACACACACACACACACACACACACACACACACGCGCGCGCGCGCGCGCGCACGCGAGCGTGCTCCCGCAACCTGGCTAGATGGGGGTGGAAATCGCGCGCTCAGGGGAGTTGGCGCGTAGGGAGGAGGAGGGGGAGGAGGTTGAGGGGGTGAGAAATAATCAAATCCCTTTCCCTCCAGTAATAATGCGCAGTGGCAGGAGTCCGCCGGGGCCGCTGCCGCCGCCGCCGGTGGGACGGAGCACTGCGGAGGCGTGGAGGCGCGTGCGTGCGTGCGTGCGTGCGTGCGTGTGGGTGCGTACGTGTCGGTGGCTGCGGTCGTGGCCGGGGTGAATCAGCACAGGTGTTGCCTGTCGAATTACTCGCGCGCGTCAACGTCGCGGGCGTGTCAGGGGGCTGAGCTGCAGAGGGTGGTGCGCGTACGGGAAGTTTTTATTATTTTTTTTTGCAAATATTTCTTTCACGTCTGGCGGAGCCAAAAAGGAAACACGAAGAGAAATGGGGGGGGATTTCGAAAAATTACAACTAACGAGACGAGCGAAGGTTTTGATTTACATGAGTGCGCGGTGTCGCGCGGGTGTGGACGCAAATGAGGCGCGTGGCGGCGGGGGTGAGGAGGGAGGGGCCGCCGCCGGGCCGCGCGCCGAGTATGCATAAAGAGAATTCTAAACGCGGGCGACAATGCGTGCGGCGGCTGCGTACGAGGCACGCGCCGCACGCCTTTGTCGACGATTTTTTTCCTCCGTTTAAAATTTTTTTTTTCTAATTTATTTTTGGATACGTTAACTTTGTGTTTTTTTTCTACCCTCTTGATTTTTTTTCGATTTTTTTTTTTGCGGAGTTGTGCGGTGGCCAAGGTTCCTGATGTCCAATTCACGAGTAAAACGACACGGACGCCGCGAGCCCCGCAGCCTGTCGGCCTGTCGGCCTGTCGGTGCAGCCGGCTCCACGGACGCAGCCCCGCCCCCCGTCCCGGTGTCCCAGCTTCCCAACTCATCAATGTTTCTCGACGCGACGCTCCCGCCGCGGCGCGGGGCGGAGCCAATTCCGCGACCCTCCTCGTCCCCTCTCCCCCTCCCCTCTTCAGAAGAGACGGCGTGTAAAACATCAACTTTTACTCGGATTTTTGGAGCGGGTTAGAGAGAGGGGGGCTGTTGAGAGGGCCGGTCGGGGCGGGAGGGAGGAAGAGAGAGGTCCGAGGTGGCCGTGCAAAGTTAATGCGGCCGGGGCTAAAAACGGTGTTGTATCGGCCGACACTGCGCCGACACCGCTGGGGAGGGGCGCTGGGCCTCGCTGGGACTATCACTCAGCGGAGATGCCCCCCGCCGTACTCAATTTAAAATTTATCCGCCTCTCGTTGTTGGGGGTGGGTTGGGGGGCGGGGGCGGCCCGCGGTGAGTTTGCTAGTTAGGGGTTTGCTGCACGTCCGCCCGGCCACCGGCGTGCGACTGTGTGGAAGAGAGAGAGAGAGAGAGAGAGAGGGGACGGTAACGGACTTGTTCTCCGCCGAACTCCGTCGCCGGCGGCGGAGGCGGCGCGCGTGCTGCAAGAGAGGTGTCGTCGTCGCGGAGGTGCTCCGCGGCCGGCCGCCCCGCCGTGGCCGCCCCGCCGTGGCCGCCCCGCCGTGGCCGCCCCCGGGGGCAAGGCTTGTCTGCCTTTCATGTGGCGGCCGCCGCCGTGTGCGGGGCGGGGCGGGGCGCGGGGGGACGACACAATCTCATCAGCGGATAGACGTAATGAGACCGTTTGACTCGCGGCCCGCTGCCGCTGTGTGCTAATCAGTGCGGGCCTCAGCCGCGCGGCGCCGATTCACGCACGCCGCTCTGCTCCCCCCCCCCCCCCCCCCCCCCGCATCCCCCGCAGAGATGCGAGGCCGGAGGCGGCGGCCGTGATGGCCGCGAGGTGAAGCTGAGCTACGCCCCTGAGGGGTGCTACCGCCGCTACACGCGGGCAAATGGGTCTGAGGGAGGGGAGGGGAGGGGCGCAGGGATGCAGCGCGCCCCTCCCGCCCGCCCCGCATCGCCTACCCTGGTCACGTCTCGACTCCATCCATCCCCCTTTGTGCCGAGCGGCGCGCACACCTCAACCCCCGCCGCCCACTCGCCCCTCCTCCCCCTCTCCCCGGAGGCAGCGGCACGGCAGGAGGGGGGGGGGGGAAGGAGGGAGAGGCGAAAAGAGTAAAATGAGGCGTTGCGGGGGCAGCGCGGCGGGCAAAATATATAGGGAGGTTGGTAAATGGGAATCGCATGTAGCGTAATTTGACAGGGTGTAAATGGGCTTAATAGGGGGCTTTGGCCGGTGGGCGGACGCCGCTCGCCCAGGATACGCCCGTAACACGGCAGCAGCAGCGGCGGCCCGCCGGTGCCCAGCCTGCCTGCCCGCCTTCCGAAGGGGTGTTTTGTATTTATTTGTTTTTATGCAGAGGCGGGGTGCGTGGTGGGCGGGCGGCGGGACCGGGGGCAGGTCGCACCGGTCTGAGTAATTGATCGTCGTTAGGAGGGCCTAACTCGCTCTCGCTATCTCTTTCTCTCTCTCACACGCGGTTACCCTCACGTTTTTGAGGACCCGCCGGGGGTTTCTCTCGCGGGGCAACAGCTCACTGCCAGAGCGGCGCCGCGTCATGTCGCTGAGCCCGTGAGTGCTCGGCGGGGTGCGGTGCGGTACGCGGTGCGGTACGTCGTGCACCCGCCGGCCCCCGCCGCCGTCGCGCTCGCAATTTCATCTCATTTGTTGCCATGGCGACGCGGCGGCGGCGGCGGCGGCGCCCTCTTCCCTTTGGCCGGCGGCGGAATCGGCCCCCTCCCCCGGCGGCGACACCACCCCGCGCCGTGCAGTACAAGCAGGCCGAGCCACACACGCGGTGCTGGGGCCGGCCGCAGCCCGCAGCGCGCGGCGTGGCGGTCAGGCGGGGGAGGCGGCGGGGCGCTCTGAAAGCGTCACCGGCGCCCCCGCCCCCGCCCCCGCCGGCCCGCGCCGGCCGCCGTTGTCCCGGCGCGTCCCCGGGGACTGCAGGGAGATGTGCCTCGGCGGGGGGTGGCGTGGCCGTGCATCAGCGGGGAGGGTCGGAGGTGGCCGAGGCCGCGGCGGCCGCCGCCTCAGCCGTAGTGCGGGGCCTAACCCGGTCGCGGTGCGGCCGGGGCGGGGACCGGAGGGGACCGGAGGGGACCGGACGAAAAGGGAATCTACTTTGCCCCGGGAGAGGGCTAGGCTGGGCTGCTGACTGAGGAGGCGGGGGCGCGGTCTGTGTGTGTGTGCGTGTGTGTGCTGTACACCGCCGAGCCACACACGATTGCTTTGCATTCCCCGAAAAGTCGCCGTGAATTGCGTTTGCCAAAACCCCCGCCGCACTCTGCCCCGCCAGCGTTTTCGTAATAGGGCTTCTCTGTCGTCGCCGCCGCTGCCGCTGCCACGCCCGCACAGCCCTTAGCGGCGGCGGAAGCGCGGGCACCCGGGGGACGCCCGGGAGACGCCCGTGGGACACCCAGCGGATGCCCGGGGGACACCCGCGGGCGGCCCGTCAGCGCCGAGCTGTGCCGACGGAGACGATATCGTGTTATTTCGCCCTTCTCGAGAAAGAAGAAATAGTCTGGCCGTGTCCGCGTCGCATCCCCGGCATGTCCGGCCCGCGTTTGTCCCCCGCCATATCTGTCGCGCTATCTTGGCACGGCAGCGCCGCCGCCCCTGCCGCTCCTGCGCCCCCGGCCCCCGGGGCCCTGCCGCCTGGCTGGCATCCAAATGCACGCCCCGCACGCCTCCCCCAGATACGGCCAGCTCCGGCCCGGGGCCCGGCCCGGCCGCGGGGCGCCGCTGCGCCTGCGCCAGCCTACTTCCAGCCATGCTACCCGCCGCCGCCCCTCGCGCTGCACGGCCCCCTGCATCGCGGATTCACGTCCGGGGCGGCGTGCCGACGGCGGCCACGACGACGACGAGGATGTCGTCCCCGGCGTGATTCTCGTCACCCTAAATGCAAACGGCGGGGCGCCCGGCCCCGTCCTCTGCGCCGCTGCCGCTGGTGGCCAAGGAGCACACGGCGACGCCCCTCTCTGGAGGAAGCCCCGCGGCCGCGAAACCGCCGCGTCGCCGATTTGCCCCGATCCCCTTTTCGGTCCGGAATGTCTGTCCCCGGGGCGGGGCGGCGTGTCCCGTGCCGCGGTGTGCCGCACCGCACCGCACCGCACCGCACCGCACCGCACCGCACCGCACCGCACCGCACCGCACCGCACCGCACCGCACCGCACCGCACCGCACCGCACCGCACCGCACCGCACCGCACCGCACCGCGGCGCCGCGCCCTCCCGGCCCACTCCCATCGCCAGCAGCACGGAGCGGAGCGGCGCGGCGGCACTTGTCGTAAAGGCCTCGTGCGGGCATATAAAGGGGTAGGGCCCGCGGGGCGGGGCGGGGGCGGCCGGCTCTATGCTAACGCGAGCGGGCCGTGCGGCCGTGCCGTGATATACAGCGGAGGCGGCGGCGGCGGCGGCAATGGACAATGGCTGTGGAGCCGCACTGCATGTCTATGGCGCGGACATGCGGACACCTGGCGCCGCGGCGGCTGCGGCGGCTGCGGTCCGCTCACCCACTACCCCTACTAGCCTCTCGCAATCCCTCTCCCTCTCTCTCTCTCTCTCTCTCTCTCTCTCTCTCTCTCTCTCTCTCTCTCTCTCTCTCTCTCCTTTCTCTGTTTCTCTCTCTCTCCCTCCCTCGCTCCCTAATACATACGTACCGCTATCTCTCTCTATCTCAAAAGACCGACCGACCGCACCCGCCGCCCGGCACGGTAGTCGAACCCGAGTCACGACGACGTGGAACCGGACTGGCGGCGGCGGTCGGCGGCCGCGGCGGCTCACGGACTCGATCCGTCAACCGGCGGCGGCGGCGGCGGCGGCGGCGGCGGAGGTCTCCTGCCTCCTTTTTGAAAAGCAGTCGGAGGCGAGACAAAAAGCATGCGCGCGTCGGGGACGACTGGAGGCGTGCAGCGGTGGAATGCAGCCCGTGTCGTGACGCCCCCCCCCCCCCCCCCGCCGCCCCGCCCCTGCCGGAGCCACGCAGCGCAGAGCCATCGCGATGCCGGCCGGCATATTATTGATTGCCAGCCTCGAGGGGCCCCCGGCCGGCCGGCCGCCCATTAAAAGCACGGGGGGGACACACTCGAGTCAACTTTTCGTTTGGACAAGCTTGCCGCGCGGCGGCGTTCCGCTTCTCCTGTCCGGACCAGGAAGCTTCCTCCCTTGGCAGGCCGAGGGCGGCGACCCTGCTGTCTCTCTCACTCACTCATACTCGCAGCACCCCCTTCTCTCTCGCTCTGTACGTACCCGTTTCTAGGCGTTCCCCCGCGGCGCCCAACGTATATTTCGGCACGGCGGCGTTTCTTGTCTGCCGCCGCCGCGCTGCCGGACGCGCGGCCTGTAATCGCATTACCGGACGGCAGGACGACGGCGTCCTGACGCTGGCTGGAGCCTCCCCCCAGTAGTGGCGTCGGCCGCTGCGGCCGCTGCGGCGCCGGCCGCCTAGTTGGTCCTATTAAAACCGGGCACGGCCCCGGGCAGCAGCGCTTTTGCATACGTGACCTTTTGGCCCGGAAAAGCAGAAAGAAACCGGAAAAAAACGGGAGGAGAGAGAGAGAGAGAGAGAGAGAGAGAGAGAGAGAGAGAGAGAGAGAGAGAATACGGCGGGGCTGGAGAAGCAGAAAAAGTGGCGGCAAAAGTTTTCTGGATGGCGGCGTGTGGAAAAGGAAGAAAAACGAAACGCGCGCGGGGGAGAATCGCGGTGAAAATGTTATTTTTCGGGTGCAGGATGACCGCAGGGCCGCGGCCGGCCGCGGCAGCAGGGAAAGAGCGCTGCCGGCCAACGCGCTGCCGGCCGCTCTCCGACCCGCAACGTTGCTGCCGATAATTCGGGCAGAACGGGCTCAAAAGCCTCTTCCGTCGCTATTTTTGTTTTTTCTTTCTTTATCCCTCTTGTTGTATTTCTTCAGGACCGTTTCCCTCGCATTTTCGGTGTATATATAGCAAGCATCCGCCCTCACTTCTCTCCGACCCTTCTACCGCACTTAACCACCATGATCAGCTTAGTTGATTTGCACAGCATGTTTCCCTCTAATGCCCTTCTCGCATTCGTTCCCTCTCTCTCGCACCCGCTGCAGTCAAAGGCAGCAGAATAAGAGGAACGAGAACGAGCGGCCATGGTATTTGGAGAGAGAGAGAGAGAGAGAGAGAGAGAGAGAGGGAAAAGGCCCGTCACTTTTTGCCTGTCCCCCCTCAATTATTCGGACCGTGGTCATTAAACGGCCCGCCTCGGCCTTAATTTCGTCCCTTTCTCTTCCACCCCCGGAGCATATCGCCCCTCCCCACCACTCCCCCGGCCGTCTTCCCCAGCGGCGTGACATTCGTCATGACGAACAAGGGTGACCCCTACAACCACCACCACCAATACCGTCCGCTCATCTGTCCCTCTCTCTCCCTCCCTCCCTCCGCTGCCATCCTAACCCTTTTCCTCTGTTCATTTAGCATCCCAAATTCTTCCCTGCTCCCCTTCGGACAACCCTCTCTATCTCTCTCTCTGTCTCTCTAGCTCTCGCTTTCTCTCTCTCTCTCTCTCTCTCTCTCTCTCTCTCTCTCTCTCTCTTCCCTTCCGGACAGGGTTCGTTGCGATGGACCAAAAACATTTAGCGGGCGCCGCGCCCCGCGCTGTGGAACGCGTGGGGCAGGGCCTGGCACAGGGGCCCCGGGCCGCGCCGCCGCCGCTGGCAGCCGCGCGCCGCGCCCCTCCTCCCTCCGCCAGCCACCCGCCTCATCCGCAGCGACGTGAAAAATGACGGAAGTTTTGCGTGTCTTTGGCGTGGAAAAGATTTTGGCGTGGCAGCTGGCCGGAGTCGAAGCCGCGGAGCGGAGCGGAACGGAAAGGCACCGGTGGCGGTGCGCCGCGCTCTCTGCGTAAATCACGCGACGCTGACGACTGCGGCGGCGGCGGCGGCGACGACTGGGAGGTCCGAGCCGCGCAGCAGCGGGGCCCTCTAATGAAAAGTCGTGGCGGGGGGCGGCGGGGGCCGGCGGGTCTGGTTCACAAACCGGGGCGCCGCCGGTGAGGCGAGGTGAGGCGAGGCGAGGGTGCTCAAGGAGGGTCTCCGTGTCGGAGTGTACCGCGTAGCTCCGCGTAGCTCTGCGGATAGCTCTCCGTAGCTCTGCGTAGCGCCCGCTGTCAGCCCCGATGACGGATTGAGTATCGCGTGGCGCGGACACTCCCCGGTGGGGCCAGGCCAGGCCAGGCCGCCCGCAGGCCGCTCTCTCTCTCTCTCTCCCCCCCCTCCCTCTGTTAGCAGCAACTATTGTACGCGCATTACCCGCGTGTTTGCCGGCGTCAGCGGGGTGAGTGGAGTCGGGGCGGCCACGGCGGGGGCCGGCAGGCGGCGCCTCGTCTCCCGGACCTGCGGCCCCGGCGCCGCCCCGTGTTGGCGCGCCCATCACGCGGGGCCGAGTGTTATCTCTACGCGGAGTGTTATCGCACGGCCGTGCCGCCGTGCCGCCGTGCCGTGTGGGGTGTGGGGTGTTGGGTTAGGTCGCTTTATATCGCGCAGGTGTGCCGACCGCGCGCGCCGCCTCCCTGCCGACTGAAGGGTTTGGCCCGGGGTTTGTTATGGTGGGGCCTCGCTACCACACCTGATGCGGGGAGCAGGTCAGGGTCGATCCGGGCCCTGGTGGTGGTGGTGGGATATGCGTGTGGCGCCTGCCATCCATCAGTTTGCCATCAGTGCCATTAATCAGGCCCCGGGGTAGTGGGTGCCGCCCCGCCCTCTTGCCGTGCCGGCGGCTTCATCTGGGCGGGCAGGGCTAGGTGTGTGGCGCCCGTCCCCGAGCTCCCCGAGCTCCCCGCGCCGACGGCCGCCTTCAGTTCATCACGCTCGCGTTCACCGTCGCCGGGCTCACGCCGCCGAGGGTCTCCCCTCGCCTTCCTGCCTTGCTTCGCTCTCTCGCCCTCCAGCCGCCTTCGCCTTCCGCGGCCGTCCTTTTCACGGTGGCCGTGCCGTCCGTAGTGCGGCGGCGCGGCGGCGCGGCGGCGTGCACTCGAGCCGGGGCCCTCCGCTCCGCCTCCGCCTCCGCTCCGCAGTAATGAAGGCACAGACCGGGGCGTGCATCTGCTGTGCAGTCTTGCTGCGGTGCGGGCCTCTGCCAGGGCTGCCTGGCTGCCGGGCGGACTGCCGCCCTTTCTCCTCCATATCTAGCCGCGATGAGATGGGTTCACGGACCGGCTCCGCGGCTCCTGGGCTTGGCGGCGGACCGCTGCCGCCGCCGCTGCCGCACGAGCTCGCCTAGCCCGTCTCGTTCCCTCTCTCTCTCTCTCTCTCTCTCTCTCTCTCTCTCTCCGGTCGTGCGCGCCGGGATACGCGTGGCGCCGCCGCTGCGATACAACGTAATGCACAGTAGCCAGAGACCGGACCGGACCCCACCGGGCCTCCGGCCTCCGGGTATCTCCGCGGGTGCATCCACCGTGCTGCACACCGAAAATCCTTGGTGTCACGAGTCCCGGCGACGCCGATGACGAGGGCCCCGGCGGCCACTGACACCGCCCCCCTCCCCCTCCCTCCTCCCGCACCGGCTTGGTGAGGGCTCTTCACCTTAGCTGAGCGGGACGGCGCGCTTGGAAGCCCCAACAGCCCCCCCCCCCCCTCCCGCCCCCTACTACCCCCTGCCCCCCTTCGCTGTATGCGCGTACACCCGGGCTATGTCTTTTTTTGCCAACCCCTCCCACCCTCTCTCTCTCTCTCTCTCTCTCTCTCTCTCTCTCTCTCTCTGTCCTCCCCGCCCTCTTGCATCTTCCACTACACACGCCCTCTTGCCCCCCCCCCCCCCCGCCCCCCAGCCTTCTCCTTTCTCCACCGGTCCTAATTATATGAGACGCTCGAAAACTATGGCAACCGTGAGACTCCATACATTTTGTCAGGGCCGCCCGTCTCGGCTCGGATCTGGCCTCCACACCGTGCCCCGTCTTCATGCTCCCCGCCGCCGCCCCTTGCAATTTTTTTTCCTTTTTCCATTTTTTTTTTCTTTTTTTTTTGTCGGGACGAATGAGGCGAGCGTTGGAGCGTGTGCGGACCAAGCAAAGGGCTCTGCTGACGGTGCGGGCCGCTCTGGGGGCTCCTCAAGGCGGGGCTCAAGGCCCGGCGGCGGCGCTGTCGTGGGCTTCGCTGGGCCCTGCAGTGCATCCGAGAGCGCATCTCGTCTCCCCTCCCCCCCCCCCCTCTCTCTCTCTCTCTCTCTGTCTCCCTCCCCCTCTCTTCCTCTGTGTGCATACGTCGTGCGCATCCCCTCCCCCTCCCCCACGATGACCGATGGCGTGCGAGATTTTAATGGTTGTCTTTTCTTGTGCATTGCAGGTGAGTGTTGTGGCTCGCGCTTGCGGATGGGGGGAGCACCGGCGTTAGCGTACGGAGGAGAGTACGTGAGTACCGTGTGGCGCCTCCCGGAGGGGGGGGGGAGGGGGGAGGAGGAGGAGAGGCGCGGCGGGCCGGCGGGGCGCTGCTCTGCTAGTCTGCGTGCCCCACACTAGAGTCTGCTGACGTTTCCAATTACCGAAACTCGCCGCCGCCGCCGCCACCGCTGCGGCTGCGCTGCTGCTAGCTCCTGCTGACGACTTGTCACGGGCACGCGGGCAGGGAAGCTGCGAGGACTTTGGGACCGTGTGGTCCGGCCGGCAGCACGGCCCCCCCCCCCCTCCCCGGAGCCTCTCAGCGCGGCAGGCTAGGCCTAAGGATGTCCCCCCACCCCCACGCGTTGTCGTTTTTCGCCCGTCTCCCCCAGTTTTCACGTATGGCTTGTCGTCTTCGGGCGGCGGGGCGGGGCTTCCGCGCGGTGGGAAGCGGTGCGGGACGGAGTGAGCGCGTCAGGGGCGGGCTCAGGGAAGGGGAGAGGGGGGGGCATCGTCACTCGCCGCAGGGATTACTTCTTCTCCAGGCTGCGGCGAGGTCGCCGACAAGTCTTGCCTTCTATTTTTCTCCCTCCTCCTTCTTTTCTGCCTTCTGCTCTCTCTGTCTCTCTCTCTCTCTCTCTTTCCCTCCCTCCATGATTACTCTATAAAGGGACGCGCGCGCGCGCGCGCCTTTTTCTGTCGACAAAACGGCGCTGTTCAATTTGTCAGTCCGTTGTCTTTTGTCGAAGGCGGTGGACGCGGTCCGCCCCGGTGCGCCGTCGCTGCGCTGCGCTCCCGCGTCCGCTCTCGTTGTCTCTGTCGCCGCCGCACGGCTTTCTGCCCCCTATTTATTTTCCCAATCTTTATTTTTCTCTCCCGCTCCGTTTTCATTCCCCCCGCGGCCCCCGGCGCCTCATCCGGCGTCCTCGTGCGGGTCCGGGCAGTGCGGCGGCGCGCCCGGCCCGGGCCCGGCGGACCAGACGAGAAAAGGCAAGAGAGCGGGGAGCGCGCGCGCGCGAATTTTTCGAACAAAGAAACGCATTAGGGGCTCGCCATTGCTGGCTATTGCTGTCGAAGCCCCCCGCGCGCTGCCGGCCGCTCCCCGCACTCCAGCCCCCGCTGCCGCCGCCGCCGCCGCCGCGGCCATTGTGTCCCGCGGACACGGCGGTACCAACACCTGCCTCCGCCTGCCGCGGCTCCGGCCGGCCCTCGAGTGGCCTGTGTTTGACCGGCATTGCTGCCAGCAGCGCCGTGCCCCTCTCGGGGCGCGACGCGCGTGGGGGCCCCGCGCGCGTCGGCACAATAAGGCCCGAGGGGACCGAACACTGTCGTCTCGGACCTCTCTCTCACTCTCTATGTCTCTCCCTCTGTCATAGAGCACCCCACGAGTGCGACAGGGACAGAGAGAGAGAGAGAGAGAGCTGCACGAAGGCAGTGTTCGGAATCATCGGCTCGTACAGCAGCATGGCTCCCGCACAACACCGTATATATATATAATGGTTTAAGAGTTTTGCGGGGCTGAAATCAACTGCTTGACACGGGACAGCGAGCAATAGAGAGAAAGGCAGAGAGAGAGAGAGAGGAGCGAAAGAGAGCACGCAGCAAAACAAAACACGGTTTACACCGCGCTCACGAGCGGCCGGCGACGGGACGCGCGGAGGTCTAAACACGAAATTCAATTACCGCGGGGCCCCGTAATTACAAGTGCACGGCAAACCGCCTTACGCCGTAAACGCCCCCCCGGCGGAGGAGGCGCGGGGAGGGGCGAGGGGGGGGGGGGGAGGGCCAGAATTAAACCAATTTGTGTTTTCTTCGGTTCGGGCCCCGGTTAGCCTCGGTTAGGCGGGCGGAGCTGCGGACGCGGTGGCTGCGTATTATCATCATAATCTGCTTCCGCGGCCGCTCCTCCTGCCGCTGCTTCTCCGTCGGTCGGCGGTTCGATTCCCCGCGGAGGCGGCGGCGGCGGCGGCCGGTAGCCACGCCTCGCCGTGCTTGGCCGTGCCCCGCCCCGCCGCGTCCCTTTTGTTGTGGGCGCCCGCCTCGCCTCGCGGCTCCTCCGCTCTGCCGGCCGGGCGGCCCGGGCTTTAGGCCGCGCGGGTTGTCGTGGCGCTCGCGGTCTGCGAGAAGAATGAGCCGGAGGATTCGGGCTGGAAGTGGGATTGTGCGCTCGCCGGGGCGCCGCCGCCGCCGCCGCCGCCGCCTCGGAAGTTGTAGTTCTCGCCGTGTCGCGGAGAGCATCTCGGTTATTTTTAAAGTTTTTTTTTTTTTTAGGGTTCGGTGGGCGTGCGGTATCCGTGAGCAAGCGCGCCACGCTGCTCTGCTCTCTTGGTCACAATGGCGGATCTGAGTTGACCCGCACCACTGCGCCACGGGCCTCAGCCGCAGACACACACACACACATACACACACACAGGCACACACAGAGGCCCGGGGAGGCCGACAGGCGTTCGCACTCTGGCCGACGCCATGGTGACGCCGTAAGGAGGGCCCGCACCGCCCGCGCCGCCGTCTGAAAGAGTCGCCAAAAGGCCATAAGGGGAGTGAGCCCGGGCAGGAAGCATTCGCCTCCCCCGCCCGCCCGCCCGGAAACGAATGGAGCGGGATGGTGAATGGTGAGGAGGAGGAGGGTGGAGAGGATAACGTGTGGTCAGCGGAGGCCAGCGCCGCCGCTGCTGCTGCTGCTGCTGGTGGCGCCCCGGGGAGAGATTCAGAGACTCGGCTCACAATTCGGCGAGTGGAAATCCCGTGCAGCGGCGGCAGCGGTGGCGGCAGGCGGTGGGCCGGCGGCGGCGGAGGCCTTGCCGTGAGGCGGGCGGAGCGGAGCCCGGCGGACCCCGCCCAGCGCCGTGGGGGTAGGCCGGCCCGCCGGGCGCGGCTGTAGCCGTGCGGCCTACCCCGCGCCCGGCCGCCCGCTGCCGCCGCGCAGGGATCTCCGTCAGGCGGGCGTCTCTCTTTCTCTCCGTACATCTGTGACTCTCACTCTCTCGTAAGGTTGGCATGCGCGCGTCGCGTGTCAGAGACAGGAAATGCTTTATCCGCCCGCGACCGGGGACACACACACACGCACACACGCCCGCGCGCGCGGCCGATTTTTGCGACCCGACCTGCTGCCGCCGCCGTTGCCTCCCCCAGCGCGCCGATATGCAGGTGACGTCCTCGCGTCGACGCCCCGAAATCACGCCCCTTCCCCCTCCCCGCCCCCACCCCGCCCCCTCCCCGCCCCTTCCCAGCCCTCACCGCGCCTGCCCCCTCCCTCGGGTGCATCGTGCGTTGTCTATGGCTTCGGTTCGGCCGGCCGAGGCCCCTCGGCCCCGGGGCCCGGAGGGGGCGCCTCTCTGGCAGCCGCTTCCCGTCGGGTCGATGTTGTTTTCGGTGCGGATTTTCTTATTTAGTGCACATCTCGGCGCGGCGGCGGCAGCGCCCTGCGTCCGCCCCCGGCCAGTTTCGTGCGATGAATTAATAACTATTGTGTACAACTTGGTGAAATCGTGTTTCGTGCACGCTGCGTTCTCCGCGCCTTTATGACCACCCCTCTCTCCCTCTCTCTCTCTCTCTCTCTCCCGCGCTGCCCGCGCCGTCTCTCCCAGCCTTAAGTAATGAAGTAGACGTGGCTGTCCGCGCCGACAAACTTTTGAAAGCTACAAAGTTGCGCCCGCCGCCGCCGCCGCCGCCTCCTGGCCGCCTCTTCTTGTCCTCGCCGTAGTTGTAGCGGTCCGAAGGGCCGTCTGGCCGCCCGGCCGGCCGCGCGCGCACTTATTGCGCAGCCCTTTCCTTACTCTGCGCCCTCCCCCTCAGAGAGAGAGAGAGAGAGAAAGAGAAAGAGTTGTGAAAGGGTGTCCGCGCGCACCGCAAACTGTGCGCGAATAGCCGCAAAAGTGAGAGGCGGCGCGGGTGTGAGAGAGCGAGAGGGTGTGAGGGAGTGAGAGGGTGTGAGAGGCGTGCCGCGGTTACCCGTGGCGGGTGGCACTCACTCCCTGCCCCGGCGGCGGCGGCCGGTACAGAGGCGAGAAGCGAGCCCCTTTAGCGGTCGGATTAAAAACGGAGGAGAAGGAAGGCGTCTTTCGTTTTAATTACACGGCGCGACGCTGCGTCACACGACGGCGGCCCGGCCAACAAGTGGTGTTGCCGATTCCACGGACAAAGCGAATAACTCGTTGTCTCTCTCTCTCTGTCTCTCCGTCTCTCTCTCGCTGTGGCTCCCACTCTCTGTGTCTTTGCTATTCCCCGAAATCCTCCATCTTCGTCTTACCCCCGGCCCTGCCCTGCTCCGCGCGCGCGCCGCGTGTTCCTTTTGTTCCTAATCTCATTTTTCTTCTTCCTTCATTACTCTTCGTTGCTGTCCGCGGCTGTAGTGGTCTCTCCCGCCCGCCGTAGTGGGGGGCCGGGGGGGGGGGGGGGGGGGGCTCTGCCGTGCTGGAGTGGCCGTTTTGTTTCCATCGCATCGGCGTAGCGAGAGAGAGAGAGAGAGAGAGAGAGAGAAAGAGGGGCGTCACCGCAAGGACGTTCGTGGGCGTGAGGACAGGGCCTTCCGCCCGCTATGCTTTGATCTTCATGTCTTTCTCCCACTAATTTTTTTTGTGGTGAAATTCTAGAGTGTATTTAAAACTTAAGATTTAAGGCGATTTTTATTTGTGTTGAGTGCAACGACGTTTGTTGGACGCCGGCGCCAGGGACCACCCCCCGCAGTCGTTAGCCCGCTTGTCGCAGCGTCGCAGCCCGCTGCAAACGAGTTGGCGTCGCGGTGACAGCGGTGGCGGCGCCGGGAAGACGTCCCCGGCCCGGGCCGGCCCCCCGCGCCGCGAGCTGATTGACACCTTGTTAGAGGGCTGACGGTGCTGAGCTGGCGATCGGCGGGCCGCCGGCCGTCCGGCTGCGGCCGCGGGGCCCCGGATGGTCCTGGTGGGTCCCGGTGGGTCCCGGTGGGTCCCCGGGCGGCCAGGCCTGTCACGGCGGATCGGTGGCGGAGCCGTCGTTACCAGTCCAGTCCGGCCGCATTTCGGGGACGCCGGGCGCCGGACCGGACGGCCCCGCGCGGCGCGCTGCGGGGAGATACTTTTAGCCGTCGACGCGCACGGCCGCCCGCGCACGCCGCTCGCACGAGCCCCCCCTATACTCCATTGAAGGGGATTACGAATTCAGCCGTTGCCCCGAGCGAGAGCCCCAGGGCAGGCAGCCCTGCCCGGGGTCCCCGGGTCCGGGGCGCCAGGGCGGCGGCGGGGGTGTGCTGGGCAATTTGCGTTTCATCTCCCCCCGCCCCGCTCTGCCCAAGGCTCTGCCCCCTGTCTCCGGGCGGGAAGGGGAGGGAGGGGCGCGGCGCCGCACGTCTCGGCGGAGCGGGGAGGACGTGAGACGGATGTGAATGGAGGAGGCCGCCGTGCCGCGTACCGCGCGGAACCGCTTGCTTGCATCGCGTCCGAGGTCTCCCCCGCGCCGCGGCGCCCGCCTCCCCGCCTGCCCGCCGCCTGCCGAGCCCCCCGCCTAACCTTGTAAGTTTGGAGGAGTGGCGCGGGTCCGGGACGCCGTGCCGAGTCGGACTGCCGGACCGGAGTGCGGCCTCCGCTTCACGATTAAACGGAATGGAAGCGGACACCTGGGGGAGGCGATGGCGATGGTGATGGTGATGGCATGAGGAACGGATTCCGCGCGAAGCTCCGCGAAGCTCCGCGGCCGGGCCGGCTAGACGGGGGCCGTGCTCCGCTGTAACACAAGCGGCCCGCCGGCCCCGCGGGTGTAGCGTTACCCGAGGCTTCCTGCCCGCCTGCCTGCCGGGGGGGGGGGGGGCGGCGGGGGCGGCGGGGGCGGCGGGGGCGGCGGGGGCGGCTGCACTATGCGATACGCCCGATGCTTTGTAACCGACCCCTCGCCAGGCGGCGCGGCACGGGGGCGGCCGGCGGCCGGAGCGGTGGCTCTGCGCTCAAGTAGTGGCGGCAGCGGCGGCAGCTGCCATGGGAAGGGCCTATTAGTTTGCCACTAGCGTTCCTTCCGGAACGGCCCAATAAAAGGACGAGACGCTCGCCTCGCGATCCCGAGTTTTTTTTTTTACTTTTTTTTATTTTGCCTTATCGATCCGGGTGACGGCGGTGGTTCTGCCTTTCGTCGTCGGCAGTGGAGCGGCCGCGGTGCCTCGTCGCGTCGCCCGCCGCACCGCCAGCGCAGCCACCGGCGACAACGCCGCCGGCCCGGGGCACCGAATTTCCCCAAGGAAAGAGAAAACTAGAAGGGGTCCGCTGTGTGGTGACTCTCTTGCTCGCTGCGCAGCGGCACAGACGGCACAGCCTGCCGGGTAGGCAGCCACGACCTGTGCGCGTGCGCGCGCGGCGTGCGGGCTGGCCTACCCAACCGCTCGCAGGCGCCATTAGCTGTAATTTTTTTAAATGTATAGATTTTTTTTTTTTTTTTTTATTAATTTTGCGGGAGTGCCGGTGGTCGCGTCGCGTGCCGATGGCGGGGCGCGGTCGATGGTCAGCCGCTGCGGTGTGGCCGCGGCGTGCGCTCGCGGGCCGCGGCCGGACCCGCGGCGCCACGGCGGGCACGGCGGGCACGGCGCACGGCTATTGTGGGACCCGCGCCTGACGCGGTGCCGTTCTCATTCATGATGCATTCGCCGCGCCGTACGTACCGCGGCCGTTTCCGATCGGGAGAGAGGGGCACTTACGTCCTCGTGTCGCGCCCCCGACTGAAACAAGTGTGTGCTCCGACCGTGTGTGTGTGTGTGTGTGTGCGGGACGCTCATGTGCGCACACACGTACACATGCAACGCCGGGGTCAAGTGAGGTCGTACGGCCCCGCCGTCATCGCGTCGGCGCCGCGAAAAGACCATTGCGACACCTCCCCGCTGCGACACGAGTAGTACACAGTCCTGTGTCCTGTGCGGCCCGGACGCGACAAAAATTTTCCGCGTTCTGGCCGCGGTGTCGCGGGTGACCCGCTGCGGGCGCGGCCGGGAGCACGACGACGGCCACCCGCCCTCCCCTCCCTCCCCCCTCCCTCCGCCCGCCCTGTTTTGCATGAATTGATAAGCGGGGGGGGGGGGGCGGGGTCTCGGCCATCCTCCTCCCGGGCCGGCCGCCGTCGGGGGACCCGTCGTGTCCTCCTGGGTGTCCCCCCCCCCCCTCCCACCGCCCCGCGCTCTCCGTCGTCGTTGTCGTGGACCTTCGTCGTCGCCCCGGCGAATTCGCCCCCCGGGACTCGTTGCCGCGCCGAGGCCTTGCATTGCACGACGGCCGCCGCCGGCCCCAAGTTTCCATCCCTTTGTGCCGACAAGTTCAAGGTGGCCCCGGCGCCCCGTCGCGGCGTGTGGCTCTGCCGTGGAGGGTGAGGGCCTCGGCGAGGGAGGGGGCGGGGCGGCGGCGGCGGCGGCGGCGCGAGGCCGGCTGGCGCCCCGACGCGACGCACATAGCGAGCGCCGCGGCGCCTCGCGGGACATTTGCATTTGAAAATGAAGGCGTCGCGGGGGAGGCTGTCGCTGCTGGCGCTGCTGTCGCTGCCGCTGGCGCTGCAGGCCTCCCCATTCACACCCGCGCGCTGCTCGCCCCGCTCGCACTGCCATGCTAATGCGTCCTCTTTGTGTTTTGCAGGTGAGTGTACCGAGTGCTCGGCAGCACCAGCATCCCGCCGCCGGTGTGGAGAGTGAGTCCGCACCACGCCGACGGCGTCAGGATCGCGCGCCCCGCGCCCCCGCGCGCGCCCTCCTCTGAGCCGCGAGGGTGGTGGTGCGGGGGCCGCGAGCGCCGCCGCCCGCCCGGGGTAGGGGATGCGTGGCACCGGAAATCCATACGGGGATGTGGGTCGGTCGGAGGGTCGCCGCGGGGGGGCGGCGGATCCCGCCGGCAGGTACAGTCCGCCTGATGGTCCGGTACAGTCCGGTACAGCAGTCCGGTACAGTCGGCACTCGGACCGCCGCCCCGCTGTTGCACCGCGGCGGGTCCCGGCAGGGCCGCGGCGCGGCCGGGGCAGAGAAAGTTTCCGAGGGTCTTATCAGGGAAGCTCACTCGGCACACACACACACACACACACACACACACACACACATGGACATGTGCACTCACATGCCCCCCGCCCCCCGCTTCCCTCACGGCTGGCACTACTATAGCAGTCGTACCAACTTTTCCCGTGCGAAATGGGAGGGGGTGGTGGCGGCGGGGCGGATCTCCACTCCACTCGGGGTGCACTGCGGAGCCGCGCCGAGCCGCCTCAACTCTGCATGGAGACGGCCGGTCCGAGGCCGGCTCACCAAAACGGCCGCCACCGCGCCATCACGACCTACCTGCACCCTCCTATTTACCCTGTATTACTCCGTTTCTCTCCCCCCCCCCCCCCCCCTTCCTCTCTCTCTCTCTCTCTCTCTCTCTCGCGTGATCCCGCCTCCCAAACCCCACCATTGCCCCGCTGGTTCGCGTCGTCTGCTACAGCCCCCTGGTCCAAATTGAGTCCAAAGTTAGTCCGCAGCAAGCAGTCTGTTGCGGCTTAGTGGCCCTTCCCAGCCCCCCGCCCGCGCCCCCCGGCCTTGCCTTGCCTTTGGTGCGGCTTGAGCCTAAGCCCGACGCACTGGCTGTACCACCACTGATAAATGCCGGGTCAGGTCGCGTGTGGGAGAGGGAGAGAGAGAGAGAGAGAGAGAGAGAGAGAGAGAGAGAGAGAGAGAGAGAGAGAGGCCGGGAAAGAGAGATCTAGGAAACGATTTTTATTTTGGAGGAGGCGCGGCCCGACGGAAGGCTTTTGCGGCGGGGATAAGGGTGCCGGTTGTTTAGGGCGGGTGAAGGGGCCAAGTGCGCTGCCTCCGGGCCTCCGGGCCCCCGGCCTTCCGGGGCTCCCGGCTGGGGTCCTCTTGTCCCCTTCTTTACCCGGTTATCCGAGGTACGCCGGGGGGCAGCGGCGCGGGAAGGGTCAGGCCGCGGCCCGTGGACACACGGATCATCTTCGATCGCCCCGCCCCGGCCGTCCGCACGTCGTATGGGAGTCTCTCTCTCTCTCTCTGGCACATCCTCTCCTTCTCTCTCCCTCTCCCCGCGGCAGCCCGTCCCGTCGTGCCAGTCGCAGCCCAGAGCCGGAGCCTCGGCTCGCCCGGCCGCCGCGCTTCTCCGCCCTGCTCGAGGCGGTGACTGAAATTAATTCAAAGCGAAGGGGGGGATTTTCCCTCGGACGCGCACCAAGTCTTTCCCTCTGAAATGTGGCGTATTATTTACCAGGAAGGCGTGCCACCCCCCCTCCTCCTCCTCCTCCTCCTCCTCCTCCTCCTCCTCCTCCTCCCCCCCCCCCCCCCACACTTACCCCAGCTCCCTCTGTCCCGCTCCCACCCCCTATCCCTTCAGGCAGCTTTCTGGGTTTGTCTGTTTCGCTCTCTGTCCTTTTTTTGCCCGCGCTCTATCTGTGGAAAAGCGGCGTCCGTGCGTCATCTCTTTGCTGTTGGGGGCTTGTAACCAGCACGAGTGGAGTTTGGGTGCGAGAAGGAGACAGAGGGAGACAGACAGACAGACAGAGAGAGACGGAGAAGAGGGAGGGGAGGGGAAGAAATCTCGTGGGTTGGAATGGCAGTTTGCTCGGCGGCAGATGATGCTTAAATACCCTCTGGCCTGAGAAATTGGCCCCTTCCTGGACGCGTGGTCGTGGTGGTGCCGCAGGGGTGGTGTGTGTGTGTGTGTGTGTGTGTGTGTGTGTGTGTGTGCTGAGGCGACATCGGCCGGAGGGGTGAGCAATAGCGCATGTGTACGGTCGGTGACGTGGCAAATCGCGTGTCTGCCACGGCGCGGGGGCGGCGCGGATGCGGCGCGGGAGGCCGCGGGCTGCGCTGCCCCAATATTTAATGTTTAATGCAATTTAATGATGTTGCGCACGCGACAAAGTCGGTCCCGCGCGCGCCACCCCTTTGTGGGCGTGACGAGTCGAGCCGCGCCTCCCTCCCCGGAGGGGAGCTCGGCCGCGCCCTGCCGCGGGGCCGCGGGGCCGCGGACCCGGAGCCGGTGCCGGGCCGCGGCCGCGGTGCTTTAGCCGCTTTAGCTGCCTTAGCGCCGCGTAGCTCCGCGCTGCAATCATTAATCTCCGCGTTAAGTACGGGGATCCCGGCGACTCGTGCTGCCGGCCGGTCGGCAGGCCGGCGGCGTCTGTTTGAGAATTCATCGCGAGGCCGTTAAGCGACGCCGTCCCCGTCGGCGCGGGCTTGTCTAGCCTTGTCTAGCCTTGTCTAGGCCTTGTCTAGCCGCGGCGGCGGCGCCTAGGCCCTCCTAGATAAGGCACGCGACGGTGATTTCTGCTCTGCTAACGTCTTTGGGGTGCGGGCGGCCCCGCCGCCCGGACGCAAAGCCACCCTTGCCGGCGAGCTTTGCGCGCAGCTGGAAACCAAAATATACATGTGTGGTGTGGCGTGTATGCGTTCTCCAAGAGAGCTCGTATTTTGTTTGATAAAAACGCGCTTTTTCCCGTCCGCGCGTCGCGTATATACGTTCGTACTGTACGGTGCGGTACGGCGGGCCGCGGTGCGACGCCGGCGGTGGTGGTCGCGCAGCAGGACAGTACGCCAGCCCTGCCCAGCCCTGCCCAGGCGGCCCGGCCGGCCGAGGCGGGCCGAGTCCAAACGCAAGGGATAAAGAAACGCATAGGCGTAAGATCAAAAGCCAGTTTAATTGGTCGCCAGCATACGTCAAAAGGCTGGGCTCGGCCCGCGGGGCTCTGTGTGCGCCAGGGCGCCTTCCTCCGGGCCTCTTGCCTCTTCTCTCTCTCTCTCTCTCTCTCTCTCTCTCTCTCTCTCTCTCTCTCTCTCTGCTCTCTTTATCCTCACAGGCTCTCTTTTTCGTCCTCTCTCTCTCTCTTTCTCAGTCCTGTGGGCCGCCGGCCAGCGCGCGGGTAGTTGTGAAAAGTGGTTGAATTAAACGAGGGAAAGGCGATTTCGGTGGCGGCGGCGCGCACGGACGCTGGAACCCCCCCTCCGCCTCGCAGTCGGCGGGGACGGCGGCGCCCGCGAGAAGGGCTTATACCGCGGGGGGAGGGCGCTGCCTGCCGCCGCTGCCGGTGCCTTTGTGCTTTTCTCCTCCGCCCTGCCCTGCAGTGGTCCACCCCCGGGAGGGCCGCGTCCCGTCCACTTCTGTGACCCGTTCCCCTTCTGGTTGCCGTGCTGCCGCCGCCGCCGCCGCCGCCGCCGCCGCCGCCGCCGCCGCCGCCGCCGCTGCCGGCGTCCCCCCCGCGAGACGCTCAAGCGGTCAGGGACCGGCGGCTTCCGGGGCGGGGAGCTAATTTGGCGGCCCAGGACGTCGCCGGCCTCCGTGCCCCCCGTGTGTCCTGTGTCCTGTGTCCTGCGGACGGGGCGGGGCCCTCTGCTGCAGCTCGGCCGCCGCCTGCTCAGGCGGACCACGGGCCATACCGGCCACCTGGTGGTGGTCGTGGTCGTCAGGGAGGAGGGGTTGTGTGTCGCCATGCCCGCGGCGGCACTCTCTATATGAGGCGAGCGGTATGGGAGACAGAGACACACAAAGAGAGAGCTAGAGAGAGAGAGAGAGAGCAGCGGGGGTGATGGCATTATATTGGCTCCGCTTTGGGAGACATCGAGTTGACATGGAGTGGCGCCGCGGCGCCATATGCTGCGCTGCTGCGCTGCTGCGCTTCATATATATATATGTGCGTGTGTGTGAGTGTGTGTATATCGCGTCGCATCGGAAGCGCCGGCAGGGGATGGGACGAGGCGGGGTGGCTGCAGCGGGGGTGGTGGCGACCGGCGGCGGCGGGTGCGGACAGGCGCGGAACAGAAGAGGCGCTCGCGGAACCCGCGACCCGCGACCCGCTGCGACCGCGGGTTCTGCCGCGGCGTTTTCTTACTGCGCCTCGGCGGCGTTGCGTTGGCACCGGGTTCGAGTCGCGCCTCGACGTCGCTTTTCTGTCTCCAAAGTTTCTCCGGCACCCCCTCCACCCTCTCCGCGGAGGAGGGGGTTGTGTCGTGTCGCCGTCGCCGTCGCCCCCCCGCAGCCGTTCCTCCTTAATTTGCGTCCGCCGCGGCGTGGGGCGTTCTGGCGCAGGGCGCAAGTCTCTCTCTCTCTCTCTCTCTCTCTCTCTCTCTCTCTCTCTCTCTCTCTCTCTCTCTCTCTCTCTCTCTCTCTCTCTCTCTCTCTCTCTCTCTCTCTCTCTTTCCATCTCCTTTTTCTGTTGGCAAGCCTTTACTGACTTACTGCGACCCCCTTTTCGAAGCTGCGAAGCGCCGCCGCCCGCCGCGTGTTCGAAACGCCCCCCCCCCCCCCCCCTCCCTCCTTCCCCCTCCCCTCCGGAACGCCAACTCCGCTTCCCCTCCAAACTCTCCGAAATGTATGAACCGAATCGGTGTCATAATTCGCGCCTGCTTTTTATTACTATTTTCATCTGCGTCTGTGTGGAATCTATTATTTTTTTTTTCAACGATCAAATAATATAATTCCTGGGTGTGGCGGGTTGCTTACACACTTTATGTGCGTCGAATAAGACACGCCGCCGCCGGCCGCCGCTCTGCCAAAAGAAGCAGGAGAAGGCGACGCTGCACTGCGCCAAGCGGCCGCGGCGCTGACTCATACATGCACTGCGACGCGGGGGGAGCACCGACCAGAGAAAAGGATTATCTTTCTTCGCGCAGACATTAGCGCTTTTCAAATGGAGATCTGCTCTGCAGAGTCATCCATTGTTTGCTTATTGCTGCAGCGGAGAGGGGGGAGAGAGAGAGAGAGAGAGAGAGAGAGAGAGAGAGAGAGAGAGAAGGAAAAGACAGAGAAGTGAGGGTCGCCCGCCCTGCTGCTTCGCCGTCGCCGTGTGATAGTGGTGCAACGGGGGGCGCGCCTTGGGTGTGCGCTTGCACGCGCGCGCGCTTGTGTGTGTGTGTGCGTGTGTGTGTGTGTGTGTGTGTGTGTGTGTGGGCGAGGGGAGCGCAGCCAACACTTTGATCCGCAAACGCAATGATGCTGCTGGGATCATGGGGTCGTATATTGGCAATTAGACGAGATGCAGTGCGCGCGCGCGTGTGTGTGCGTGCGTGTGTGTGTGCGTGCGCCCGCCGGCTTGCAGTACAAATACTGGGGAAGTAAAGGCAGGCAGGAGGGCCCGTATAAGGTCCGGCCAGCGGGCCTCATTTTTCTAACAGATTAGTCCTTCCTCCCCACCCTGTTCGGTCCGGGGACCGATATAGTATAGCAGTGCATGGTGGGGGTGGGGCGCGTGATCGTGATGGCAGTTGGCTGTGCAGTTACCGTCTCTCTCTCTCTCTCTCTCTCTCTCTCTCTCTCTCTCTCTCTCTCACACACACACACACACACACACACACACGTACGCGGCTGGAGGTGTGGAGCGGACTGTGGCGGGGGGCCGCGGGGGAGTTGTACGGCCGAGTGCGCGCCGTGTCTGGCTGTGGCCTGTGGCTGTGGCAGCGGCCGCGGCGGCCGACGCTGTGAATTTTCCGGCTCGCGACGCACGCCGTGACGTGTGGCAGGGTGTAAGAGGTGCGTTGGGCAAGGCCCGGGCGAGGCCGGCAGAACGGCGGGGAGGGTGGGAAGGGTTGCGGGGGCTCCGGGGGCTCCGGGGGGCTGCGGACGACCTCCAAGAATCCCGGGGGAATTCGCTTTGGTGCGGCAGGTTAGGTGGGCGGCCGGGGCCGGGCCCGGGCGGCGGCGCGGCCTGGCGCGGCGCCCTGCCGGAGCACCACTGCGCGCTCCGGGGTCCGGCCAGCGGCCCCCCCGCGGCCCGGCTAGCCTAGAGTTTTGCCTGGCTGCGCCCTGGAGAGGTTCCGAGACGCGGCCCGCGGCCCGCGGCCCCCGGGGCGTGTTTTCCTCCTCGCAGAGAAGTGTCGCACCATTTGTCGACGGCCTGGTAATGGCCTCGGCTCCGGGACGCGGACGTCTCGCTGGCGCACGCTGGCGCCGCGAGGGTCGGTGTCAGCTTCATGTCCATCTCGTGCGCGCTAAGTGCCCTCGTTGCCGCCACGCCCGCGGCGCCCGCGGCGGGGGTGGCGGGCGCGGTGCAGCCGGTTTGTCTTGGCGGCGGGGAGAGGGAGATCTGTTGCTCCGGGGCAGCGGCTCCGCCCGGCTCCGCCGAGCCCCGCGCCGCGGCCGGGTTAGTCAATTGCAAGCGATTGGGGGTGCGGCCCGGCCCGGCCCGCCGCGGCGCTGGGCGAGGGGAGGCGGTCCGACATCTGTCCCTGTCGGCCGCCCCGGGACTGGCCCGGCCCGGCCCTCGGGGTCCTCGGGGTCGCGTGTGGTGTCGGGGCCTCGGGGCGATAGGATAGGGGTGGGCCCCGCCCCGCGGGCCGGGCCAAGGCCGCCGCCCACCTCTCCATCAGGCGCACCGCGCAGCAGGGCCACGACGGGCGCCGCTCCGCCGCTCCGCCGCTCCCCTCCCTGAATCAGATCTCCGGGCCCTCGGATTGGGTTTTTGTGCTGACCTGGCGTCGCCCCGCCTCGCGTCGGGGCCGGGCCTCGGACCGCATCGCTCTCGGGGCGCCGCCGTGCCGCGGCCGGGAAGAGGAAGAGGAAGGCTCGGGGCGGGCGGCTCGCTCGCGGCGCTGTCTCCGACCCGACCACGGCGCGGATCGACAATACCTAACCTACCGCCCAGCCCACCCCCCGGGGCCGAACCCTCCGCCTGTGGAACCGGAGCCCGTGGCTCCTCGGAGGTCCTGGTAGGTCCTGAAGGTCTTGAAGGTCCTGGCCCGTGCTCAACTTTGGTAAGAGCCCGAGGGAGGGAGGAGGTGGGGGTGGGGGCAGAGGCGCGCTCCTCTCACATACCCCGGCAGTGCGACCGAATCGCCCCCCCCCCCCCCCCCCCTCTCTCTCTCTCTCTCTCTCTCTCTCTCTCTCTCTCTCTCTCTCTCTCTCTCTCCAGTGCCTCGCCTCGCGCCCCGCGGGCTTCGCGGGCTCTGTTTAGTTAGTGGAATTAGATATCCCTGCGACACGACTGCGCCGCGAGAGACAGAGATAGAGAGATGAGAGAGAGAGAGAGAGAGAGAGAGAGAGAGAGAGAGAGAACGTCTCCCGGGCGGCGGACACGGAGCCAAACGCCCCCGAGGGCCGGGGCCCCCTAGGCCACGTCTTGTACCCCTTTAACCGCCTTCGTTTTCTCCTGCGCACGAGCGATTCCCCCACCCTCTCCATCCCATCTCCTATCTCTCTTTATCACACACACACACACAACTGCCGCGGGTTGAAGCCACACAACGTCCCCCCCCCCCCATCTCTTCCCCGCATTTCTCCCTCGGAACCATTTAGTACCGTTTTCTCATCACCATCAGCGGCGCCCAATTTCCTACTCCTTTGCCGCGGTCCCCCCGGCCTGTCCCCGGCCGCCGCGCCACCTTCGCAGGAAAACGGTGGCGGGGCCAACGCCGCCTGCACGCCTCTCTCTCTCTCTCTCTCTCTCTCTCTCTCTCTCTCTCTCTCTCTCTCTCCCTCTCTCCCTCTCTCGCTCTCTCTCTTTTTTGCAGCGCTTCATTTCCCTTCGCCAGCAGCAGCGACGCCTCGCCGCCGTTGTGGTCGCGGCTGCCGCGGGTGGTGTGGAGCCCCCCGCGGCGGCAGCAGCAGCAGCCGCAGCCGCCCGACTACTGCAGGCGCCAAATTTGTTTCGCGGGGGCTATCTGCCGCCCGCCGCCGCGCCGCCGGGCCGCACGCCGCGCTTGAAGCCGTAATTGACCCAATAAAGGGGGCAAAGTGTGGATGGCGGCGGGGGAAGGGGAATGGCGTCGAGAGAGTATCGCTTTACGCACGCCGCCGCCGCCGCGGGGGGTCTGCGGGGTCCGCGGGGGGCCGCGGTGCGTAGCGCGGGCCGGCGGGGAGGCCCCATTACCCCGCCGCCGCGGTAATGCCGACAACGCGGCGCCGCGTGATCCGACGGCAAATACAAAAATCCGCGCCCCGGCTGAGGCCCCCTGGCTGAGGCCCGCCGGCTGGGCTCGGCCGCCGCGGCCCCCTGTAATGCCCGCGGGAACGGGGCGGGGGGCGGGCCGAGGCTGCAAAAACAGAACCCTCCCCCCCCCCCCCCCCCCCTCTCCTCCCTCACTCCGCCTTCCCGTCCTCTTTCACGCCCCCCGATCTGCCCGCCAGCCCTTATCGGGCAAACTGTTTTCCCGGCGGCTGGGACCCGCAAGGACCCGCGGCAGGACCCCCCGCAGGACCCCCCGCAGGACCTGGACAGGCCCGCGTCCCCCGGCCATCCATCAATGCCCAGATGGCGCCCGGCCTCGGCGGCGACCCACCTGACGGAGCCGTCCAGGCCCTGGCCGAGGCCGGTGACGCCGAGCGCCTCCGCACCGCTCCGCACACAGGAAAAGAAATATATTCCTATCTGAAATTTTTACAATGTCGTCATTCTCTTTTGTCTCCGTCAGAGGGAGAGAGAGTGTGAGAGAGAGAGAGAGAGAAGGAGGGAGAAACGGTTCGCAGAGACGGGCAAGACGCCGCGCCGCACCGCGCCGTAATTCGACCTGGGGCTGGTTAATTAATGCGGAGGGGGCCGGCCACCACCCTTCTCTTGCCTCTCTCCCTTTTCGGCCACACAAGGACACGCGGACACCGTCGGCGGCGGCGTCGCCCTTCAGGTGGTGCGTGTGCTCGCGTCTTCTCTCTCTCTCTCATCCTCTTTTTTTATCGCCCCCCCCCCCCCCCTCTCTCTCTTTCTCTCCCTCTCTCACTCTTTCCCTCTCTCTCTCTCTCTCTCTCTCTCTCTCTCTCTCTCTCTCTCTCTCTCTCTGCTTTCACAGAAAATGCGGAAATTGCAACTTTAATACGAGCGGGGCTGTGCCGTGCCGGGCTGGGGGGCGTTGGTCCGTGGCAGCATCCCGGCTCCCCGGCCCGGGCCATATATCTCCACGCCCTTACCCTTCCCTGCTGCCGCTGTGCCGCTGCTGCCGCTGCTGCCGGGGCGGGCAGCGCTGCGGCCGCATCCCCCGTCACCTGCCCTGCCACGGCGGCCCCTTACCTCCCCGCCTGCTCCTTAGTCTTATCTCCCCGATTCTGTCCTTTAAGCGCCTTTCTCCCTCCCCCCTCCTCCCTCTCCTTCTCTTTCCCGCCGCTTCTTCCTCCCCTTTCAAGCTGGTTTGGCGCCCGCTGCCCGGCCTGACACGTCTATTTATGTTCGTTATTTCTGTTTGTGTTACCGTTCCCAGCCCCATCCCCCGTCGACCCCTCCCTCTCCCTCTCTCCTTCTTTCTCCCTCCCCCCCCCCCACACACACACATATACTTTTCTCTGCAGAAAAACCCTTCCCCCGGCCCATCCCCCTAGGTTGGCTATATTTTTTTTCCGCCGCACGCTAAAAACCGCACCGGACAAGCACAGTACGCACTCGCACTGCTTGCCTCCTCCCACCCACACACCCTCTCTGTGTTTTGTTTTTAAAATATTGTTGCCGTTCTCTGTCTCTCCCGCCCGTCCCCTACTTTTGTTGTCTCTCCCTCTCTCTCTCTCTCTCTCTCTCGGGCAAGTATGAGCTCCGTCATGTGGCGCACGACCCGTTCCCACCTGTGTCGTCCCGCACTCGAACCCGCGCGTCACCGACCCTAAGCTACTCACATACTCCGTCTCTCTCTCTCCTCTCTCTGTCTCTCTCTCTCTCTCTCTCTCTCTCTCTCTCTCTCTCTCTCGGGTCCGCTCCGCTCCACAACCCCCTTTCCCTCTGCAACGCTCCCCTCCTTGCCGCAGCCGCGCGCGCTCCGCCGCTGTAAAACCTTGGAGAAAGTGAAGGTAAATAAAACATGGCGCCCTTATACGCCCCCCCCCCCCTCCCCGGCTCCGCCCCTGCCGCCTGCCGGGACGACGGGGATGTTGTTGCTCTTCCCCTCACGCCCCACGACGCCGACGACGCCGACGACGCCACGGAACAACGGCCCAGCAAGGCTCCGGACCGTGTAGTTTTGTAGTAGAGTCGCCGGCGGCGCGAGGGCCGCGGGCCGCGGGCCGGCCGGGCGAGCGTCATTGGCTTGCATCGGTGATGGATACCGGGCAACAAGGGCGGGGCCGGGCGCCGCCGCCGCCGCCGCCGCCGCCGCCGCCGCTCCGCAGCAGTTTATGACGGCACTTGGGGCATTCTTTATGCGGCGGCGGTGCGGCGGCGCGGAGGGAGAGGGAGTGAGACACCGGAGGTATGGGAATGATAGGCGGGGCGGGGCGGCGCCTCTAGGCGAGCGGGCAGGCAGTGTGGCGCCGGCGCCACGCGGGCCGGCCACGCGCCGCAACGCCCCACGCCGCCTTTAGCTCTTCTGAGCCGTGGCCTTGGGTCACCCCACGCAGCTGGCGGCGGCGTCAATGTCAGAAGCTGCGGCGGTGTGATAACACTCGTTGGGGTCAGCGAGGCTCGGGGGCGGAGACTCGGCACGGCACCTCACTTCCGTGCCTCCACTAGACTGCTGCAACGTGAAGTATCTCTCTCTCTCTCTCTCTCTCTCTCTCTCTGTGGTACTCTCCGTCTCAATTGGTACCTCCCACACAAGAGAGAACGGTATACACCACGACCACCATCCGTCCCCCGCCGCGTGTGTAGCTGCGCGACGGGGCGGGGTGGCTAGCTGGAGCTAAAGGGCTGGGGCAAGCGTGGGGGGCGGGGGGAGGGGCTGAGAGAGGGAGGAGAAGAAAGAGAGAGAGGGGGGGGGGCGGGAGAGAAACGAGTGAATCGCAGCATCCGTGCCCGTTCCGGCTTGCGAGTGCGAGAGAGATGGGGATCCGGGAGGGAGCGGAGGGGTGGCGTGGCGTGGCGGGGCCGTTATGCCCGACAATGAATAGAAAGTGGCGGATAAAACCCTACGGGCCGTGGCCAGCCGTGGAGGCCCGGAGGGTCCGGCGGGAGCGGGAGCGCTGCCAGCTGCGTCAGCCCCGGCGGCGTCCGTACCGCCCGCGTCGCCCGCGTCGCCCGCCCTCGGCGCCTGCTGGGTAGGCAGCGCCGGTCCGGCCGCGGCGCGCGTGTCGTGCGGGCCGGCCTACCCCGACATCCGCAGGCGCTCTCCCCGAGCTAGCGGCGCAGCGGCGCAGCGGCGCCAGATGAACCAGACGACGAGAGCCCCCGGGAGTGTTTTTGCGCTGCGCTCTCCGCTCCGGGCGCACCGAGCACCGCGACGCCGCCGCCCTCCTGGACACATATATCCTGCAGTGCAGCGGCTCCCGCCCGCGCAGCCCGCGCCTAGTGCTGCGCCCCCTATAAATCAGCCAAAAGGCTTTAGCCGCTTAGACCTCTCTCTTCCCTCTCTCTCTCCCCCTCTTTCCCCATCCCCTTCTTGCACATCCTCTCTCTCTCTCTCTCTCTCTCTCTCTCTCTCTCTCTCTCTCTCGCCTTCCCCGCTGTCGCTCTTTATTCCCTTAGCCATGGTCGTGCGGGCCACAGTGGCGCAGCCATATTTGCCAACCTCGAGAGTCTTCTTTTCAATCCCCCCCCCCCCCCCGCCCCCCGCCCCGCATACACCCGCGGTGCGGGGCGGCAGCGCCGCCAGCTCGTGTGTCATCAGTATGCTCTCCCCCCCCCCCCCTCAACCCTTCCTCCCACTCGGGGGGTGCTCCACCCCCCACCCCCCCACCCCCCTCATCTCCCTCCCGTTGCCGCGGGTTCCCTTTCCGACCAATGCGGAGAATAAATATTGAACGGATGCGTGTTTTCCTCCGTGCCGTGCCGCTCTGATTGAACTTATCTTGGTAAATAGGCCCCCCCTCCCCTCCCCTCCCCCACTCCCCGCGAGCTAAGCTGTCGCAGGACGAGGCTGCGCGGGACTTATTTTCTGCTTGGCAAAACCAAAACTCTCTCTCTCTCTATCTCTCTCTCCCTCCCTCTCCACCGCCGCACCATCCTTCTTTTCCCCGGTCGGGTTTTGCTATCAGCAGAAGGCCTTCGCCTGGTTCGCGCCCACAACCCTTTTCTCCGAGAACTGCGGCAGGAGAGGAGGGTGGCGTTGGGCTGGAGGGACACCCCTCTCCCCTCCCGCCTGTCCTCATACATGCGAAGAGAGAGAGAGAGAGAGAGAGAGAGAGAGAGAGAGAGAGAGAGAGGAGAGGCGCCCTTCTCTAAGGGTTCCGCGGGCTCTATATAAGGACCTGAGCGGAGGACTCGGCGGGCGGGCGGGCGGATGTCCTCGGGGCCGGGTGTCCTTGAGAGGAGCCGGGTATCCCTGCGAGCGTCCTCGCGCCGCGCGGCCGGGTCCTTGGCCTTTGCCTGAGAAAACACAATTATACCTCCACCGCAAGCGGAGCCGGGGACGGCGGCGGCGGCGGCAGGGACCTCCATGTAAATCGTGAGGTGACTGCGGCAGTGCGGGGGGCGGCGGGGGCACGGCGAGCCCCCTTGGAGCCGCCGCCGCCGCCGGGTTTGTCGTGGTCCACGTCGCCGTCGTCGTCCCCGCAGCTGACGATCACATCCTACAGGAGATTGCGCTTGCACGGCGTGCTGCTGCGGCGGCGGCGGCGGCGGCGGCGGCGGCGGCGGCGGCCAGGAGATATTCCATTTGGGGACACGCTGCCGCTGCCGCTGCGGGGCGGGCGCTGATCGCGCGCGCTTTTGATCAACCGTAATGACGTAAAAGGGGCGTGAGGCGCGGCGTGGCGCGGCGTGGCGCGGGCCGAGCTCTGCGGATGTCGTGGCTAATTGCGTGTATGGCACGGCCGCGCGGCACTTCATGCCTGCGAGGCTTTGCGGGCTGTGGTCGCCACCGCCGCCCGCCCGCCCGCCTGCGGGCTCAATTTGCACGGTGGTGGTGGTGGTGGTGGTGGTGGTGGTGGTGGTGCACGCGGCGTGCGCGGCACCGTACGACGCCAATTATAATCATTATTATTGCTATCATCCGTGTTGTTCATTATTATCATTATTGTTTGTTTTATTTACTGTGATATGGCACACTGTCGTCTCCAGCGCGGTATGCGAGGCAGATGGCTGCGGTGGCACAGAGTCACAGAGTCGGTGTGTGTGTGTGTGTGTGTGTGTGTGTGTGTGTGTGTGTGTGTGTGTGTCGGGGGCGGCTCACTTCACTCGGGCTGCTCGCCGTGTCGTGGCCGGATGCAGCGTGATGGCCGGGTGTGTCGGCCCGAGGCGCGCCGCGCGCCCGCGCAGATCAAAGGACGTTCTGCAGGTGCGGCCGCGGGGGGCGGCGGCGGCGGCGGCGGCGGAGCGGCCAGCCTCAGCGCCCCCCGTCAGCCCCACAGCCGCCCCCCCGGAGGCGACGCGACGGGCCGCCCAATCATGTCCCGTGTGACCTGCGACCGCCGCCGGGGGGGGGGGGGGGGGGCACCGCCGGCTGCGCGGCTGTTCGCGGAACACCTGGCTTCCGACCGCGGCATAGGAAGGGCGGAATGCAGTTGGCAGCTGGCCGGCTGATGTAGAGAGAGAGAGAGAGAGAAGAGAGAGAGAGAGAGAGAGAGAGTGTGTCTGCGTCTCTCCAGACACTGCTGGAGAGGCCGCCGCGGTCCGCGGCCCGGTCCATTAGCTCGCCAAGCACCGCTGCTGGAATCCAGCGACCGGCGGCGGCCGGCTTATCGCTGGACTCCAGGCCGGACACGACACGACGCTGCCTATCCGTCTCACGCGTGTATTCTCCATAAAAAAAAAAGAAAATAAATGCGAAATTATAATTCTGTGTCTATTTATCCTGAAAGACGAGCACGAGTTACAGTGTTTAAGTATTTGTTTTCGATGAAGTTGACCTTACGTCGGGTCAGGCGTTATTTGTGTCGGGGCCACGCCCACAGCGGCCCCTCTGGGCCCCGCCCTGCTGCAGCCCGCGGTGGGTGGCGCGTGTCTCGCCGCGTGTGTGGACCGCGTGTGCGCCGCGTGTGCACCGCGTGTGGGGCCGTGAGAATGAAGTCACATGCGCCCCGAGTCCCCCTCTCTCTCTCTCTCTCTCTCTCTCTGACAGTTAAACGACCTCTCTCGGTAGTGCGGGGCCGCGGCGGCGTCGTCGTCGCTCTTTTTAGTGTGACAGTTGAACATCTCCTAGCTGCTCTTTACGCCGCGAGAGGCAATTAAGAAGTTTAGTGGAACAAGTCGCGAGAGTGAGCGAGACAGAGAGAGAGAGAGAGAGAGAGAGAGAGAGAGAGAGAGAGAGAGAGTCGGCGTGGCGGCTGATGCGCTTTTATTCACAGCAGAAGCAGCATCTTTATTAGGACTCTCTCGGCCGGACCCAATAATAGCCTCCCTAAAACGCACCGAAGCGGCCCTCCGCGCCCCGCCGGACAAGACATAAAGCCTGGAGCGGCCTGCCTGCACCGCCGTTAACGGTTTGACGAGACATTCATTTGGAGGGGGAGTGAGTGAGTGAGTGGCTGGCTGGCTGCCGGCGCTGCAGTTGGGGTGGTCGGTACAGCCGGTCATCAGCACCAGCACTCCGCTAGCGTCAACGCAAAGGCTCCGGTCCGCACAATTTTTTTCCATTCTTTTTTATTTAGGGGCCTGCCGGGCTCACACACGCACATGGCCGCGGCGCGCGTGTCTTGGCGCGCGCTCGGCTATTTTGGAATAGCGATACGGCATGCTTTTATGGGGCAGAGCGTCACCGTGGCTCTCCACGGCGCGGGGCGGCCTGCTGCCGGCCTGCTGCCTGCCCTTGCATCCCCCGGCCGCGCCGCGCACGCCCCGCGCAACCCGTTATCTCCGTCAGACAGAGAGGGGAAGAGAATGGGAGAGAGAGAGAGAGAGAGAAGGGCTGGCGGCAGCGGACGTGGCAGAAGTACAGCTGTGATTTACATGGGCCCAGCAGCGCTGCAGCAGAGAGGGGGGGGTGGGTGCCGCCCCCCCCCCCCCACTCCTCCCCCAGCAGCGCTGCGCCGCGATAAAATGCATTATAATTAGCCCTGCACTTATTATTGCCGGCAATTACGCCGCGGGGGGGGGGGGGGGGGGGGCGTCGACAATGTGCGAAAACTCTGCTGTCCTACTCCCCCCCCTCTCTCTCTCTCTTTCACGCCCTGCCTCCCCCCCCCCCCTCCCTCCCCTCCGCACTCCACCAAAGCCTCCTCTTTCTCTCTTTCTCATTCATTCAATATCGTGCGCGCGTCAGGCGTGGGGTCCTCCTCGCTCGCTGCTTGTCACCCTGAGGGACAGTCAGACAGGCAGGCAGGCTGGCAGGCGCTGCGCACGCCACGTCAGACGGTCGGACAGAGACAGACAGACAGACAGACTGTCACGGGGGCCGCCCTGCCGCCCCGCCCGCGCGGCCCCCATCGCGCTGCGTCCGCGTGATTTAATGCGTGTTTACTATTAATTTGCCTGATTTATATGCAACCCTCCTCTTCTTATTTACCGCACAATTTTTTTTAATGTTTTTATTTTATTTATTTTTCATTGTTATTTGTCTCGCACTGCTGCAGCGTCGTCCTGGCAGGGGTAGGCAAAGTAGCATAGTGGTGCGCGGGAGCCTCGAAAACGAAGTGGGAGGAAGAGACGCAGAAGAGAGAGAGAGAGAGAGAGAGAGAAAACGAGGAGGGGGCGCGGGGGCTACAAATCCTAATCAAAACGACGGACGTGACGTTCTGCGCGCAGCGGCCTTCTGTCCCCCGCCGCTGTGATGTGCTGTGCTGCTGTGCCCTCCCGCCCGGCTCGATTTCGCACCACCGCGCGCGCCATTTCTTTCTCTCTCTCTCTCTTTCTCTCTCTCTCTCTTTCTCTCTCTCTCTCTCTCTCTCTATCCCTCCCGCCCCCGCCTTGCCTCTGCTCCGCTGCCACTATCATCATGCAGTGATAATAAATCCCACTGCGGCGGCGCCGCGATGCACGCACCGCCCGTGTTGGCGCGTAACGAGCAGCGGCCCCAAATGTGATTCCTGAAACTCGGTGCATTCGCCCCTGCTGCTGCTCAAAACGGGAATTTTTTTTATTATTGTTAAAATTTGCGGCAAAGATTTCTAGTAAGATCTACGTAACGGGGGCCGGCTGTGCCTTGGCGGCGGCGTGTGTCTGTGTGTGTGTGTGTGTGTTGTCACCGAGGTGCTAGGAGGGCGGCCCGTGTCGGCGTCAGCCGCTCCGCCGGAACTTTCTTTTGTCGACGGCCTCCATCGGTCTTTACGGCGCATTGTGGTACCGGGCTGGCCGGGGCTCCGGGGCTCCTCGGCTCGTCGGCCCGATCATCTCCTCTCCGGCACCCCCGCCGCCGCCGCCGCCGCCGCCGCCGCCGCTGCCGTCGTACTCGTACTGTCCGAGCCGATTCTTTATTGGGCGATGGCGCGGGTTTTATGACGCATTGTACGTGGCCGGCGGTGCCGGCGGGCGCCGCTGCGCCGCTGGGTAGGCAGACGGCCGGGCAGGTAGGCACTGCCGGGCCGGGGCTGCCTACCCCGCGCTGTGTCTGCATAACACTGCGGCGCGAGGGAGAAAGGCGGCCACGACCTCCCTCTCCTCTCCCGATGGCAGCGGGGAGATACTGCACAGGAGGGGGCACACGGCCGCCTCTCTGCCAAATGTCGATCCCAGCCCATACCAGCAGGCCGGCAGCCCGGTGTAGCGTAGCGTTTCCACCCGATTGCGGGGCCGCGGGGCCGCAGGGCCGGGGCGGCCCGCTCTGAGATGCAGGTCTAGAAAGCTTCCGTGCCGCCGGCGCCGCCGCCGTCGACCCAATTAGCTTGCGCGACGCTTTGCCGCCGTTTGCCGCAGCGGGTCGCTGTCCCCGAGACCGCTGCCGCCGCCGCCGCCGCCGCTGCGTGCGCGCGCGCGCCTCCCCGCACCGAAACCAATCCTTTCGCGTCCTAGATGAGGATTTACGGCGCGACTTTGTCTAACCGCGGGGGGCGTGCGGCGGGAGGGGGGCATGAAGCGTATTGAGCTGGATTTTTTGTTGTACGCAGTTAGTATATATTTGTATTTCAAAAGCCGCGCCATGCTGGCGCGCGCGCGTCGTGCGCCGTTTTACTGCTCTCTATCCTAATTGTATGTGAGTGGAAATAATGTTGTGGACGAAAGAATAATTAGGGGTCGCGGAAGTGGAGGAGGAGAAAGGAAAAAAAAGCGAAAACATTTGTGGGGAGAATTACTAAGTGGATTAACAACCAGCGCCGCTAGCTGCTGCGGCAGAGGACATGCGGGCCCGAGTTAGATTCGGCGATCGCCGTCCTCGTCTTAAGCAGCCAACTTTTTTTTCTTCCCCTTTTCGTTATTTTTTTTCCTCCTTTCCGCTTCTCTGCCACACCGGCGGCGGCGGCATAGCGGCGTCTCCGGTGCGGGTGGAGGGGGAGGGGCACCAAGAGATGGAGATGAATGGTTTGTTTTTCGGGGCGCGCGTCTCCTCCCGTGCCGTCGACGCCGTGTGTGTGTGTGTGTGTGTGTGTGTGTGTGTGTGCGTGTGAGCGTGTGCCGTATCAGGTCAGCGCGATGCATCTCTCTGTCCTCGTCTAACGTCCTGTCCCCTCTTTCTGTCCTCAGTGGGTGGAGGAGTCGTTCACCAACTTCGACAAGGGCATCAACTGGCGGTCGTACGTGGTGTGCGACGTGGCCTACAACAGCGTCAACAACTGGCTGTGGACGCCGTTCATCGAGCGCGGCATCGCGAACCGCATCTACATCGAGATCAAGTTCACGATCCGGGACTGCTCGCTGTTCCCGGGCAACGCGCTCTCCTGCAAGGAGACCTTCTCCCTGCTGTACTACGAGTTCGACGCCGCCACCAAGGAGCCCCCGCCCTGGGAGCCCGAGAGCTACAAGATGATCGGTGAGTAGTCCTTCTTGTGGGTGGCAGAGGCCGGCGGCGGTGCGGCTGGCCGCGAATTTGCACTCGCCGGCCGTACAGTTGCCGTAAGTGTGCGAGGGGGGCCCGTTTGGGGGAGGGTTTACCGACGGCGCTGCTGGTGCCGGGCGCCACCCGTCGGATCGGAACGTGCAAATGAAACGAAAAAGAAAAGGCAGAGGGAGGGAGGGTGCGCGCGCCGTGTGCCGTGAGCGAGAGAGAGACAGAGAGAGAGAAGGGAAATCGGGCGCGTAAAAGTCAGTGTATTCAAACGGGCCTGTGAATCAGCGGGCGCCCACCCGCGGCTGGGAGGGAGAGGGTTGGCATGGGTGGGCCGGGTCGGTGGACAGGTGGAGGGATGGGGGGGGGGGGCGTGGCACACCGAGCTAAGCGGGGCCCCCGCGCCTCGCTCTCTGCTCCGCGCCGCGCCGCTCTGACTGCCTCCGCAGCAGTATTTCCTCCACCGCTCTTGATGTAATCACATTATCCACTGCCGCACGTGTGTGTGTATGTGTGTGTGTGTGAGAGAGAGAGAGAGAGAGAGAGAGGGGGGGGGATGTGCGCCGGTGTGTCCAGTAAAGAACGCTACGCCCCTGTTTGCATTCTCTCGTCACGGCCCTCTGGATTCCTCCTCCTCTTTTTTTTTTGCCACCGGACCCATAAATTCCCTGGCCGCAAAGCTTTTGCCGGCCGAAGGGTAGGAGGGCGTGGGGGTGGGGGGTAAGGGGTGGGGGTAACGAGGGGGATGGGGGGCTCTCCAGCACCAGCAGCAACCCCCCCGGTTTCCTCCAGCAGGCCTCCACGTTCGCCAGATGGGCGAGGCGCCACCCCAGGCGCCGGGGCGGGCCGGGCACGGCGGGGCACGGCGGCGGCGGCGGGCCCCGAGGCAGCGCGCCCCGCCACCCCCGCCTTCTCCAGCGCGAGACGGGCCGAGTGATAAATGAAATTGGGGTATAAATTTGGGTCGTCGCGTTCCAGTCGTTCCGAGGAGTTGGCGGGCCGAAGGAGACTGCCGCTGGAAGTCGGCGGTGGCGGCGGCTTCTCCAGCACCTGAACCTGGACAACGCCATGAGCGGCGAGGTACCCGGAAACGGGGGCCGGGCCGGGCATGACATATGCAGCACCGATCGCGGAGTAAATCTCGACGCGCGCGCGCGCGTGTGTGTGTGTGTGTGTGTGTGTGTGTGTGTGCGTGTGCGTGTGCGTGTGTGTGTGGAGAGAGAGAGAGAGAGAGAGCACTGTGACGGGGCGCATTGACATGGCGCGGTGGGGCTCAGCGATGTCGCCCCTCACCCGTCAGCCCCGTGGCAGCCCTGGCTCAGGTGGTGCACTGGCGCTTTGCTTTTGTGCGAAACGTTTATTCGACCTGTTGATGATGGCGGCGGCGGCGGGGCGTGCGTGTGTGTGTGTGTGTGCGTGTGTGTGAGCGAGAGAGAGAGAGACGCGCATTGAAGCCCATGGTCCCCATGGCGGATGGCAGCATCCGTGGCAGCATCCTATTCGCCCTGCACGACACACACACACACACACACACACACGCATTTCGCATGAGCCGTGTCAATTCCGTAATCCCTCTCCATCACGAGGGAGAGAGATAGAGAGGGTGGCTCGACTCGGCTCCAGGGTGCACACCCCCCGCCCTGTACGTAGCGTTAGAAATTTTGATTTTGTTCGTGTTTGTTAGAAACGAAAAAAGAAATGTTAGTCCAAAATTGGAAACCATATCATGGGGTTGTAAAGATTTTCAGAAAAGTAATTGAAGAAATTGTTGACACTTGTCGACCCAAAAAAATATTGTTATTTTTTTTTTCTTTTTAACGGAAGACGTTGAGCATCGCGCACGACGGACGACCGGCCGGGTGGGCCGGGCCGTCGCGTCGCGGGCAGCGCACAACACGCCGGCGCACGCGTATGCGTCGCTCGTAAAGCACAATCAGGGCTCCCTTCCCCCGCGGCTTGGACCGCCCTGTGTGTGTGTGTGTGTGTGTGTGTGTGTGTGTGTGTGTGTGTGTGTGTGTGTGAGCGCGCGCGCGTGCGAAGCGGCAGAGTGTCGCATTATTTCACTTTTGCGCACGGCGGGTGCGGGAAGGCGACAACTATTTACGGCTGCGGGTGATCAGTGCGCGTCGCGCCTGCTCCGTGCGGTACGGCTTCTCTGATGTACGGCCGGTCTTGTCGTCCGGGGCACACCGGGCTGGATGGAGGATATTGAATCGACGGGGGCAAAACGTTTTCGTCGGCTGCCGCTCCGTCGCTCTGTCCCTCTCGCTCTCGCATCTTCGATTGTATATATGTGTACTGACGCTCTTTGTCTGTCTCCTCTGTCCCAGGTCGGATAGCCGCCGGTGAGGGCCGGTTCAACCAGCCCACCAACAGCGAGGTCATCATCAACTCGGAGGTCAAGTCGATCCCCGTCAACAAGAAGGGCGTGTACTTCGCGTTCCGGGACCAGGGCGCCTGCATCTCCCTGCTCGCCATCAAGGTCAGTACGACTAACTGCCGCGGCGGCGCCGTGCCGCTCAGAGGGCGGAGGGTGTTGGAGGAGGCGGGCGCCGCGCCGGCCCCTTGTGCTGTTACTCTCGCTCGCTTCGCCTCGTCCAGGAGGGCCGCGCGCCGTGGCCTTGCCGGCCCGGACCCCCCGCAGGCCGAGGGCGGTTTGGGGAAGTGCCTGCTCCTCTCCGGGTCGGCGGGGAGGAGGGGGGGGGGCGGGACTGCCCGTCGTCGTCGCCAAAGAGTTTGTTCAAGTGCTCCTCTACCCTGGCTGCCGCGCCGCGCCCCTCCGTCTCCGTCTAAACCGTCTCCAGCCGGCGAGGGCCGAGCATTATTAGTCGAAATGAAAAGTAGTTCCGCAAAGTTTTGTTTTAATGGAAGTGTATCTGGCGTGGAGGATTTTAGGGGAGGGAGGGGGGGGGGACGGCGCGTGGCGTCGCCGGCCCGTCGTATCCGGCTCTGGGGGCTCGTCCCTCCTCCTCACCAGAATCATTATGACGACGGCAGCGACGGCGACAATGATGATGATGATGATGATGAAGATAATTTATTTCATTACGTGCGTGAGGAGGGCGGCGGCGGCGGCGGCGGCAGGAGTCCGTCTGGCGGCGGTCTGCTGCCGCCGTGACGGCAAACGGAATAATGGAATAACGGAGGCGTTGCCGTGAGGTTGTTATTCCGTTTGATGGCCCCGGCCGGCCGCGGCAGGTGTAATGCAGTGTCGCATCAAACTTTTATCATCCCGTGGCTCCGCTGCTGCCGCCGCGGCTCCCGCCGACCGCAGAGCCGTCACGTTGCGGCAGCTGCCCTCGGCTGGCCCCGGTGCACATGCGGGCCGGGACTGGAGGCTCCAGGAGCGCGGCTGGAGCGCCGCTGGAGGGGAGGGGCCGACGGGGGGGTCACACTGTACGCGCACTAGTCGCCTTGAGCCCGAAGGGTGTCGCTGTCGTGGAGATAATCATTTACTGTCCGCCGCCGCGAAGCGCGATGGTTTGCCGGGGTTTAGGTGGTTTAGAGAATACAGTCGTGATGCCGCACTGTAGTTTATTTTATTATTTTTTATATAGTGTTTTTTTTTTAATTTACATTTGTTTGAGGTCTGACGAGTGAATGGTGTTGCAGGTGTACTACATCACGTGCCCGGAGACGACGGTCAACTTCGCCCGCTTCCCGACGACGCCGACGGGCCGCGAGGTGACGGTGATCGAGCAGGCGACGGGCAAGTGCGTGGACAACGCCGAGGAGGTGGAGACGCCCACGTACCTGTGCAAGGGCGACGGCAAGTGGTACCTGCCCACGGGCGGGTGCAAGTGCAAGGCCGGCTTCGAGGCGGACGTCGAGAAGCAGACCTGCAACGGTGAGTACAGTGCAGTACGGTGTGTGTTTAGTTTAGTTTAGCCACGGGCGGAGCGAAGGAAAAGAATTAAGATAACCGCAGTGGGAGTGGGGGTCGCGGAGGGGTCGAGGGAGTTTGTGGTGGTGGTTGTAGAGTGAGCAGGGGCTCGGCCTCCTCGCCCCCGGCCGGCGTCCCGACCTCCTTCGTTAGGCCCGTCAGCGCCGGCCCCGCGCCCGCGCCCCGCGCCCCGCGCCCCGCGCCCCGCGCCCCGCACACCGAGGCCGTGATCCTCCCTGATCCCCCGGCGCTGGCTGCCCGCGCCGGGCTTTGGGGTTCCGGGTCCGGGCCCCGCTGGGCCCCGCTGGGCCCCCGCCTCGCTCCGGTTCGGTTTGGTTTGGTTTGCACGCCGCTCCGCTCCGACCTCCGGGAGTTCGATTCGGTTTGTCCGGGTAAGTAGCGGGCGGCGACAGAGCCCCGGGCCGGGAGGGAGGCGGGCAGGCGGCGCAGGTCGCGGGGCAGTCATTAGACCAGACCAGACCAGAGCAGACCCGCTGCGCCAAGAGCCGCGCCGGGGCAACCCTTGTAAGTCGGCCGATAACTCTCGCCTAATTGAGGTCGCAGGCTACCGAGCCGAGCCCCGCTAGCTCTGCTGGCGCCGCGCGCGCACACGGGCACAGGGCACTAGCGAGGCGTCGCGGCCCCGGCAGGGCCCCGGCAGGGCCCCGGGGCCCCATACCGCGCGGAGCCCGGCTGGCTGCGGCCCGTGCCGCGCGTATCCCCCCGCGCCATTCAAAGAGAGATCCGGGGGAAAGAGAGCGCCGGGCGTGGCGTGGTGCCACGGCGTGCCACGGGGCGTTAGAATAAATCTTAAAGTTTGCCCGAGTTTTACAGCCAGCCTGGCGCGGTGTCCCGCGGCCGTCCTGGCAACCCCCCCCCCCCCCCCTCCTCTCTCTCTCTCTCTCTCTCTCTCTCTCTCTCTCTGCCTCTCACTCACCCCCCCCTCTCTCTCTCTCTCTCTCTCTCTCTCTCTCTCTCTCTCTCCCTCTCGTTCTCTCCGCCTCCTCCGTCTCTCCCTTGACACGACGGCTCATGACACAGTCACCGGCACACCTGGTTGTCTCCCGAGTGTGTTCTGTGCCGTGGCTGCTCAGTATACGCCTGACTGGCCTGACCCTGCGGCCGCGGCCGACCCCCCCCCCCCCCCCCCCCCTCCCCCTCCACCGCAGAGGCGTCCGCCCGTACAGCCTAGCCCGGCCTCCTATGACGAACGTGTGATTTATTCCCCTCGCCCGCTCCCTCGCCCACCCGCACAAACTTTTTCCCAATTATTTCCGATCTTTCCCCCTTTTATTTACGACCCAAAGGCGCGGCGGCGTGCCGCGACGTTTTCCGCGTCCCGATAAAGAGCGCACTGCACTGCGGTCGAACTGCGGGGCGGGGCGGCGGGCCCGGCAGGACTAGGAGGCCGTGCGGGCCGCGGGCCGGTGCGGCGAGGCCCGGGGCCCGGGGCTCGAGGGCGCTGCACAGCCCGTACTGCTGGGGCAGGGCCGGGCAGGCGGGGTGCCGACTGAAATGTGTCCGGGTCACCGCACCTCCGTTAGTCCGGACTGAGGTCGTCGTCGGGCCCCGGCAGCGGCAGCCCAGGCGGCCGAGGCCGCCTTCGCTTTCCGTGTATCAAGATTGAGGCATCACGAGGCCCACAGGAGCCCGCACGGGGCACGGGCCGACCTCACCTCCGGCAGCCCCGCCCCGCCCCGCCCTGTCCGAGGAGGGAGGGGGCGGGCGGGCCGCCACGTGCGCTCTTTATTTGCCTCGGCCTCCACGCTCGCCTTCTTCTTCTTCTTCTTCTTCCCCTTCCCTTTCCTTCCCTTCTTTGCCGAGTCGTCGCGTATTTTGTGATTGTGCACGGCGCGCTGCGGTGAGCGCGATTTACGATCGTTTTCGGAGCCGGCGCAGCGCAGCGCGCAGCCCGGCCGGCCGGCCGCTGTAACGGCACGGCGAGTGTGCATCCTCACGGGATCCTCCCGGCAGCCTCCCAGGACCCTCCTCCTCCCCCTCCTCCCCCCCCCCCCCTCCTCCTCCCCCTCCTCCTCCTCCCCCTCCCCCTCCTCTTCCTCCGGCCGCACTGCACTGCGCCGAATTCCTCCGCTGCCAAACCCTTATTCTCGCCCAGGGCAGCCGCCGGTCCAGGGAACCCTATATAGAAGGCGGAGCGGCCTCGGCTCTGTCCCACGGCCGGGGTCAAGGTCAAGCCGAGGTCGGGAGGTCATCCGGCGGGCGCCGCGCGCACCGCGAGCCCCGTACAGGCAGCCTCGCATTGAAGGGAGAGTTTTGCGGCGAATGGTGTGCTACTGTAGTGAGTGGCATAGATTTGGCAACAAATGCCGCGGCAGTCTGTGGTCCGCAGGAGTCGGCAGCTCGGGGGGAGGAGCTTGATGGCCGGCGTGTGGGCGAAGCAGACACATACAGTATGTAACGTTTGGGTCGTCGTCGTCGTCGGGGGGGTCACTGCCTCGTCCAAGCTTCGCCCCCCCCCCCCTCCCTGTTCCCCCTCCCCTCCTTTCGCTCCCGTTTTTGTCAGCGAGCGGACAACTTTTTAATTAAGAGGGCTCCGCCTGGCCCCACCGCGGCCCCGCCTGCCCCGCCTGCCCTGCCGCGTGTCATATCCCTGTACACTGCCGGCGTTTGTTGCTGCCGCCCTGCTGTCGACGCTGCTGTGACGGCCACTGTCCGATGCACGGCGCCAAACTGCGTAACTGCCCGCACCGTCGCTGCCGCCGCAAATGCCCTTCTCCCTCTAACCCTCTTTTATTATTTTTTTCTTGCCAACACTCAATATTTAATTTTTTTTTCAAAAACATTTTTATTTCATTGTCGTTTATTTTCGTTTTAAATTTCTTCCGGTGTGGAAGCTAACTGGCCGCTGGACTTGCTCTTCGGCTGGACCACACACACGCTGCGTCGAGCCAACCGGACCTGTTCCCCCCTCCCCTCCCCCCTCCTGTGTTTCTCTTTCTCTCTCACTCTTGAAGGTGGACCGAGCATTCCTTGATAACTTATCGACCGTTTTACGCGTGTACTGCACCCCCCTCCCCCCTCCCCGCCACCTTCCCATGTCCCTTTCCTCTACGTTCGTCTCTACTCGGTACGAGGTGCTGCTGCTGCTTCTTACGGAACTAACGCACACTTGAACTGCATCTGACAGAAACAGAGAGAGAGAGAGAGGGGAGAGGGGGGGGGGGGCTCTCGTCGGTTGTACCTTTAAGACTCACTCCTCCCGCTCCTCTCTCTCTCTCTCTCTCTCTCTCTCTCTCTCTCTCTCTCTCTCTCTCTCTCCCGGTGCGTCTAATAATTTTACCTTGGAAGAGTTCCTCGCGGCCGGCGCAGTAATGTAGTGGCGAGTGTTTCATTTGCGGCCCGCCGCGGCCTGTGCGGCGCACCGACAGCGGTAACGGTACCCGTAATGAAGGCGTTTCGTTACGCAAGCGGCGGTAGCGGAGGTGGTAGCGGCGGTAGCGGCGGTAGCGGCGGTAGCGGCGGTAGCGGAGGTGGTAGCGGCGGTAGCGGCGGTAGCGGAGGTGGTAGAGGCGGTAGCGGCGGTGGTAGCGGAGGTGGTAGCGGCGGTAGCGGCGGTAGCGGAGGTGGTAGCGGCGGTAGCGCCTGCCGGGTAGGCACCCGGCGAGGCGATTGTGCAGCGCTGCGGAGCGTGTTGCCTACCGTCCGGCCGTCAGGCGCTAGGCGAAGCCCGGAGCGTGATGTGCGTCTGTGTGTGTGTGTGTGTGTGTGTGTGTGTGTGTGTGTAAACTCTGTGTTGACAACGCGTCTTTGCGGCGACGACGGGGAGAGCTTCTGGCGGTGGTGTAAAAGGCCGGGAGGCGTGTGTGTGGGTGAGAGAGAGAGAGAGAGAGAGAGAGAGAGAGAGAGAGAGAGAGAGAGAGAGAGAGAGTTATGTCGGGAATTTGACGCATTTCAGAGGGCAAAGCGACAACTACTCTCGCCCCTGCCCCCAATCCCCTCTTCCCTGACCCCCTTGCCCGCGGCCGTCGCTGCGGTATCTGTGCGTCCTCTGTGCAGCCCGCAGCCCCGCGGCCCCGGCGGCCGCCGGAGGGCGGAGGACCCGGGGGGGGGGGGGGGAGGACCCGCTGGACGGCGGCGGCAAACCGCCCTCTCTTCTCTCGGACGTGGTCGCCCGCCCGTGGTGGCCCAGCCACAAGTGTGTGTGTGTGTGTGTGTGTGTGTGTGTGGAGAGAGAGGCGCGTGGTACCCCCCCCCCCCCCTCCCTCCCCCGCAGTGGAACCACAAACGCCGCAAAGCAAAACTTTCGGCTTTTTTTTAGTGCGCCGCGTGGCCGAGGACCTGGGCCGGGCTGGGCGCGAAGAAGTCGCACTGAGGACCGAGGCCGCCGCCGCGGCGCCCCGTGCGTGCCGGCGGAAGCAATTACTAGTTGGGGCCAAAGTCAGACTTGGCGGCCGACTCTCTGCATTGCGTCTTGCGGGGTGCGGCGGCCCTCCCGGTGCAGTGCCCTCCCCTCCGGCTGCCATCCCCCCCCCCCCCCCCCCTGTGGCCCCTGCTCCTCGCTGCCGCGGAGGCGTTGTGCTGTGCGTGTTTTAAAAGGACAAGGCGGCGGAAGTGCAGCGCGGCCGGCGGCATGGCGGCGGCGGCGCCCTGCAGCTCCCTTCTGCCGGCCCGCCGCCGCCGTGTGTCGTGTCATCCCTTGCGCGTTTCGACGAGAAAATATCCCACACCCTCCCTCCCTCGCCCCCCCTTGTCTCCCCTGTCTTAGTCTCTTTTAGTCGCCTTTCTCCTCATTTCTCTCTTTTTCTCTCTCTCTCCCTTTCCCCTTTTGGTCTTCCTTTTGCCTCTTTGTGCGCTGAAAGAGGGCCAGGAGTAGTTTGCTTTTTGGGATAGTCCATGCAGAGCGAGGCGAGGCGAGCGGAGGCCCCCGGCGTTAATACCGTGCCGAGGGCCGGGGCCAGCGGGGCCAGCGCCAGCGGGGCCGGCCGACTGAGGCTAAGGACTGAGGCGGAGGCGGGGGTGATTCTGGGTCCGGGGGCGGGAGCTCCTCGAGAGAGAGAGAGAGAGAGAGAGAGAGAGAGAGAGAGAGAGAGAGAGAGAGAGAGAGAGGCAAGGGCCAACCCTTGAGGGTTCCTGCCCTCTCTCCTCCCGGGACGCTCCTCCGCTCCCCTGCATTCTTCCTTGTGCAGGGACAGGGCCAAGAATGCCGTGAGCGCGAATGAAGAAAGCGGAGGAATGCGGGGCTCGGTGGGGCAGTACAGGGGAGGGAGAGAGATGGGAGTGGGTGTTTGGAGACGGCTGAGTGAGCACCGAGAGGGTGGAAACGGCGGCGACGGCGGCGGCGGCGGCGATCAGATGGTTGACTGGCGTTGTATTTTCCCTGTTGCAGTGTGCCCGCCCGGCAAGTACAAGCACGGCACGGGCGACGAGCGCTGCCAGCCCTGCCCGGAGCACAGCAAGGCCCCGGACTACGGCTTCTCCGAGTGCCGCTGCAACAGCGGCTACTACCGGGCCCCCAGCGACCCCAAGAGCATGCCCTGCACCCGTGAGTATAGGAGTCGAGTCGGAGTGCGTCTCCCCCCGCTCCCCGCTGCCCTTTCTGAACCACTCGTGTGTTTTTCCCCCCCTTTTGCAGAGCCGCCTTCAGCGCCGCAGAACCTGACGGTCAACTTCGTGGACCAGTCGACGGTGATCTTGTCGTGGTCCGTGCCGCACTTCCTGGGCGGCCGGATCGACACCATGTACCGGGTGGCCTGCGACACCTGCGGCAACACCGTGTCGTACATCCCCAACTCGGTAAGTACGCCGGCTAGAGTCACCACTGGCTTACGTGTGTGTGCACGCCGTGATTAAAAGACACATTTATTTAATTATTTTGTTTCTGTCCTCCTTGAAAAAAAAATCCAGGATGTTTTCAACGATACAAAAGTCACAATTACTGGGCTGAATCCTGTCACTCAGTATCGCTTCAAGGTGTTTGCTGAAAATGGGGTGACAGAACTGGTTGGAGAGAGTGACTTTGTTGACATTACTGTCACAACAGAAGCATCGGTGACATCTTCAGTGACAAATGTTAGGGTAACAAGTGTAAAATCAACAGAGCTGTCTCTTGCATGGGATGCTCCTTTAACAAATGAAGCAACAGACAATGAAGGGGACACTGTTGAAGTATATGAAGTAAGTTAAAATTCTCCCCTGCCATATTTTACTATTTTAGCAACCAGCACTTTTGAAACTAATAAACTTCTCTTGATACAGGTACGATGTCACCCACGAAATAATGACAACAATGCAACAAGTCAGCTCACAAAAGAGAACCATGTGACAATCACAGGATTGCGACAACGTACAGAATATGGGTTTGCTGTACGTGCTAAAACTACCCATGGATGGGGTGATTTCAGTCCAACAATATTCAAGACCACAGGACAAGTCTTAGGTAAATATTATTGATTTTAGTAAGGCTGTGGCTTTTTCTTCCCTTTTTCCCCAAATCATTTTTTAAACTATTAAATTGTATATTCTCTTTCCAGCATATGTAGGAGATGATGATAACATGCAAGTGAGGATCATAGCTGGAGCCACAGTTGCTGTTGTTGTTCTACTTGTTATCATCATAATTATGACTGTTCTGTTCCTTAGAAGGTACATTCTTTTTATGAATTTTCTTTTTCTTTTGCTTACTGTATTTTAAGTATCTCACTAAAGAAAGTTTATTTGTCTGCAGCAGAGGAAGCGATGAGTGTAACAAGAAGCAGCCTAGTGATTGTGATACACTGGAGTATCGCAATGGTGAAGGTTTGTATGCTGTACCTTATATAGCCTTTACTTTTTTTCTATCCTCTCCGTCACTCAAAGCTCTTCAATTTGGTGGAATTCTTATACTTCTGGGATGAGCTGTATTTCTCTAACTAACCCATAACTTCAACATCAGAATGTTTGAATATATTGAGACATTCACAGACACAAGTTTCATTACACACTTATCAAATTGGTTTTAACTGCCCCACCATCCAACTATTTATTTGACTTTCTAGTCAGTGTAAAGAAAAGGGGAAATAAGTGGGTTACCTGACTTCAAATATCTTTATTCTCTATTTTTCTTCTTTTCCATGCAATCGTCCACGTTCAGGACTTGTTGTCACATACAGTAAGTTCCTCATTTTAAAATATGTTCATGTTGCAGATTTTAATTCATAGAAATTGCATGAGTGTAGTTACAGATTAATTTTCTATTGCATGGAGCATGTTTCTTTGTTCTGTTATCTGAAGTTACTGCTTTTGTTCACAATTTTGCTGCCTAACTGCTCCTACATTCTAATTAGTTGCTATGAGATTTCATTATAGCCAGAAGATCTCAGTCTGCATGTCCAGCACTCATTCCTCTTCCCAAATTTTGCTGGTCATCAGTTGTATTCACGATTATCTCACTCAAAATAAGGATGGGGGAAGAGGGACAGTTAATTAGTGTCCTGCCAGTGGGCTTCAAGCTACCTTCTTTCATCACTTAGTTTTCTTTAATACAAATATTTCTGCTCTTCTTCTATTTTTTTCCAAATTAGTTAGAAATATTAGAATGTTGTGTTTTCTTTCAATGGCTTTTTTTTTAATTCATTACAAATTTTGTTATTTCAGTGCATTGCAATTTGGATAATCCTCCCATTGTAACAACCCATACCAACGGAAGTAAGTGCTTGTCTTTTATTCTTAGTTTTTATTTTGCTCTCCCTTTTTATGTAATTTGACAGTAGATGCCTCTTGATATGAAGTAGCCTTATTACTCCAATTCAATCATTTGCTTGCAATATTATTTCTGTTTGGAATAGCTAGTAGAATTTATTTAGCTCAGCTTTTTATATCTTTCTCTCTTAAATCTAGAGACTGAATTACATTCTGGTTGAGTTCAGTTTCTTTATGTATGCATTGCATGTCGCACGTGTTTCCCTTTACTAAAAGCACATCTCCTTGCCTGCAGTGACTACGCCTCTCTTCACACAAGTGGGGCCTTCATCCCGGACATACATCGATCCGCACACTTATGAAGACCCTAACCAGGCCGTACGCGAATTCGCACGTGAAATTGACGCATCCTGTATAACCATCGAAGCCATTATTGGTATGTAGCTCACAGGACCTTCAATTTCACTAACTTCCTGTTAACACTTAAAGATGCGCCATCATAGTACATGCTAGTGATTCACTTAGCATAGTGGGACCTCTATCCCCATAGTGTCAGTGATTCGTAGTGATATTACAGGACTGTCTTTTTGTTTGCTGACAGCACAGTGACTGCCTGTACACTGGTGTGATTGTGGTTTGTTGTGTTTCAGGTGGTGGCGAATTTGGAGATGTTTGCAGAGGGAAACTGAAATTGCCACCAGATGGTCGTTTAGAAATTGATGTTGCGATCAAAACGTTGAAGCCTGGTAGTTCAGACAAAGCAAGAAATGACTTCTTAACAGAGGCATCAATTATGGGACAATTTGAGCACCCTAATGTTATTTTCCTTCAAGGTGTTGTCACCAAGAGCAACCCTGTTATGATAATAACTGAGTACATGGAGAATGGCTCTCTTGACACATTCCTTAGGGTGTGTATAACACAATGGACTTTCAGTTTATTTTTTAGAAAATGAATACTGGTTTCAATGTTTGATTTTCTTGTTTATTTTTTCACAGGCAAATGACGGGAAGTTCCAAGTTTTACAACTTGTAGGGATGTTAAGAGGTATAGCTTCTGGAATGCAGTACCTTTCAGAAATGAATTATGTACATCGCGATCTAGCTGCTCGCAATGTGTTGGTAAATGCTCAACTAGTTTGCAAAATAGCAGATTTTGGGCTGAGCAGAGAAATGGAGAGTGCCACTGAAGGAGCATACACAACTAGGGTAAGATACCTTTCACAATATGCGAGTTGACCATCTATTCCTGTGTTCTTCCTCACAAATTGTTATTTTATTTTTATCTAGGGTGGAAAAATACCTGTGAGATGGACTGCTCCTGAAGCCATAGCTTTCCGTAAGTTTACTTCAGCATCAGATGTGTGGTCCTTTGGTATTGTTTGCTGGGAGGTAATGTCATATGGAGAACGTCCTTATTGGAATTGGAGCAATCAGGATGTTATTAAATCCATTGAGAAGGGATACAGGTGTGTAGCCAAACCCAAATAATTCAATTTGGTTAATTTTCTTCTTTAACAATATTTTCTCACAATATAATTCCTTTCTAGATTACCGGCACCAATGGATTGTCCTGAAGCTATCTATCAACTTATGCTGGATTGCTGGCAGAAGGAACGTACTCATAGGCCTACTTTTGAATCCATTGTGAAAACATTGGATAAACTTATACGTTGTCCTGACACATTGCGCAAAATTGCCCAAAACAGGTATGTTATTTTGATTTAGCATTTTGTTTCCTTATGTCAAGTCTAGATCAGTGGAGAAAAGAAACAAAAACTAATTAGCTTTGGTAACACTAGTATTATTTGTCAATGTAGTCGATCAAACATTGATTAGTCTGATGCAGCATGGCATTATTTTATAAATCCAGGCCCTAATAAATTTGCAAAACCGTTGTACACCTGCGGCTATTTTTTCTTTGACCACTGTGTTCAAATATTTTTTTTTTTGTGCTCATTACTTTTAACATTCTGTCACTGATCCAATACAAGCACCATACTAATTTTGTTTAAAATTTCAAGTTTACAATCCTGCACGTGTGCTGTTAAGTCATTGCTCATGTTCTGAATTTTGAGCTTGATCCAATGTGGTAATTGGTGATCATTTGCAAGGATCAGACATTGCATTACTACTTACTGCTTTAACATATATCATGCTCTCTCTTTGGCCATTCTCACGCATTTCTGCTTCACCTCTACTAACATTGCTGATTAATTAATATGCGCTGTGCTGCTTTGTGTGAGATGCCCCATTCCCGGTTCCACTGTATTTTTAAAAGTTGGCTTTAACAGAGATATGAAATTATGTGTTTAGAAACATTCCCACCCCACTGTTTGTAACTGAACTCAAGAATCTTAAAAACCTCATTCTTTTTGTTAAATTTGACAATGTAGTTTGATTTGAACTTTCGTGGCATTTGTGCTGATGTTAATATGATCGCTTTTTATGTGTGTGTGAACTTTTATTTTTTTCACATTTTTTTGGTGGTGGGAAGAAAAGAGGGAGTTTTTTTTTCCGTACTCATCCAAGAGCTAATGAAAATAAAATTTTGTTCTGGGATGATCTGCTCTGAGTAAATTTAACATTTTTCTGTGTAATACGATTGTTGAGTGAGCTTTGGTCTGGCAGTGAAAAGAATAAATATCACACAATCTTTATGCGGCATTAGCATATTACCTTTTGCTATGCCATTATGACTAGAATAGAAATGAAGGTCATTTAATATTGTTTAATTTCTTAATTTGGGGTTATTTTTTTTTCTTTCTTCGATCATGGCAGACGCCCGCCCCTGCATAATCCCTACTACACGCACGTGACGTTTAGACCCCCAGAGTGGGTGCAGTTTAACCACTTGGGTTAGGGTGGGTGATGGTGCAAGATCACAAAGTCACCCTGCAAGGTACGGAAGCTTTAATTTTTGTTTGGTTTTCCCCTCCTTCCCTACCATTTCCCTAAATTACATTGTTAGTGCAAGAAAGGAAGCATGCTTATTTGGTGGCTGAGTGTGAGTGTGATTGTGGCATGCTGCTTCTTCCTTCCAATTCGCTCACAATTTATTAATGTGTGTAATTTTGTTCCTGTTTATTTCCTCCTGTGGCTTTGGTGTGGACTGTCTATTTAGCTTCATTAGACATTGTGGTTCTCTTTTAGTTGGGCTTGTTGGGATTGTTCCTCTCTGTATGTTTGGTTCGTCTGATAAAAAGTGCTGACATTATCATTACTGGATATCTCCGGATGAATGCATGTGCCCTGTGCCGTTGTATGAAGGCAAAACCCCTGTCCTAAATTATCCCTACTACCCCAACCAAGGCTGTATCCTCACATTATTTCTTTTATTTCTTTTACTTCAATATTATTAATTATCATTTGCACAAGGTGATTTACATTTCATCAATCATTGATCATTCATTTCATTTATCTCCACTCCAGTCTGTTATAATGTTATTATTTCTACATGTAGAGGTGTTTAGGTTATTCTTACCGTCACGGTAAATGGAATCCATTGCCTTGCTTTGCATGTTGGTACAATTCATTGACAGTTGACTAATAGCTCAACATACAATGTTAGTCAGTGTTTGAAAAATAGTAGCTTTTTTCTGCTAATGAGTTTCCACCTCAATCAAGTGCTAACAAAACATCTAAATTCTCTTTGCCTTCTGTTCCAGGACAGTGAATCCTCTGGCTCCTGATGCACCAGACATGACGCAATTCACCACAGTTGAAGATTGGTTGAATTCAATAAAAATGACTCGCTACTTAGAGAACTTTGAGCGTGCTGGTATAACTAGTATGGATGCAGTGGTGCGTGTCACAGTCAAGGAGCTTACTGCCCTTGGCATTACCCTTGTTGGACATCAAAAGAAGATCATGAATAGTGTTCAAGCTATGCGTGCACAGATCTCAGCAAATTTGTCTGAAGGGTTTTTGGTGTAACCTTTGAGCATTGCACATGTGGACACTAAGTGCAAACAAGCAATGCTCCAAATTCGTCCTAGCTACAAAAACAAACCGTGTGTTCAGTTTTTTGTAGAGTCTGATTGCTTTCAAAGTGACTTTCTCAGTGAAAGAAAATTATAGAATATAAAATTTGCTCCAAAGAAAGAATTGGAGCTCTTTTGTTTCTAAAAATTTGTCCTATGTAACCTTGTGGCTAATGTGGGTACAGAAAGGAGACATAAGTGTTTAAGTGTAATTAGTTGCTTTTCACGAGTATGCTACTCCAGTCAATGTGAAAATGCAACAAAAAATGACACGTCCATGCATCTTAAGTTGGTATTTGTCTTCTCTTTGAGCAATTTTGTCTAAGTGTTTCATATGTCTTAGCAGGCTCTTTGTGAAGGTGTCCTTGTTGTGTAACTGCTCACAATTAAATTAATTCAAAATTTCCCAAGTTGGAGATGGAGTTTGTGTACTCCTTTGTTATTAGGATGTGGATATGAAACTGTTTTACTTTGCTGTACATTTGTGTAAATAATTATCACTTAAAATGTGTGAAGGCGCTAATGTTCAATTGTTGCCAAATGAAATAGGTGAATTGAATTATATTTCTATGCATATGTATTATGCTAGGAACCTTGTGATGTTAAAATTTTAATTGTAGCCACAGAACAAGTCAATGCTTTGTAAGTTCTTTTAATGTTTATATAATTTCCAAACACCATTGTAAATTTGAAAAGAGGTCCTTTTAGTTACTGTGCAAGTATGACTTGGTTGGAATGTGGGTGATGATGATTTGTCAAGGGTAACCTTTCTTCCTTTCCCCCTCACACACAGCTCCTTCCTTTAATGTTTCTGTGCATATAACAAACTTGTGTAAAAATATATTGCGGCAAGCAGCCTTGTTATGTTCTCTTTTTTAAAAAAAAAATCTTATGAACTCTCTTTTGGTAGTGGAGAATAATTTTTCCCCTTTAAATATAATAGGTCTATAGGGCCTTGGCAATAATTTGGAGACTGAACAGATCATAGTCCTACTACTTGAGAATGCAGTCTACAACTTGACTTTTTTCTTTTCTGAAGTTAAAAGGGTTGATTTAAAAAAGTGAAGTGTGTGCGGTTGTTTTAACATCTAATAAAGAGAAGCAGCATTCCAAACCCCTTCTTCTCTTCCCAATGGAAACGGAGAGGTTAATACTTAAATCTGCCATCAGACAAATCATGTTAGACACCTTCTGTCAACAACTCTGTGTAGCGTATAAGGATTGTATATATTGTTGGGAGACTGTGATTTTTTTATGCCCATGCAATACTTAATCATAATCTATACCCAAGAGCTGGGTACAATCTGATGCTCATCAAATGATTTTCTTTCGCCCAAAGCTGATGATATGTTCTCCACTTTAATAACTAAAAAATTCAAAAAAAAAAACTTTGTTTTTCCCCTAATGATTTGTATCACCGACATCAGATGTAAATTTTGACGTAATTCTAAATCTGATTTTATTTTCCTGACACTTTTCTTAAGCATTGTATTTTGATTTTGAGAATACCTTCACATTAAGAGAAGCTGAAATGGCAGGACTTAGCTTTTCTGTCCATTTTTATTTATTGCCTTTGATATCTTTTAGCATCCTGACTTTCACTGAAGCATTAGGATGGGGAAACTTTGTCTTTACTTACATCTCAAATTTTTTTACTTAGAGAAAATGTTCTAATCCTACTGCGTAGGAGAGCCAATGCCAAAGGATACACAGATTTTACTCCCATACTGCTTTTTCTCATTTATAGATCTGGAAATTTCCCTCCTGTTTATCAGAAGTGTAGCATAACTTTCTGTTGTTCTAGCTTCACACTTAAAAATTGCTTAATTTGCATGTGGGCTTTTGAGTGAATTTTGTTCCATTCAACCCAAGTACTTTTTTTTTGTTTTGTTTTTATGTGTATATATGTATTGTGTTGCAGAAGTTAGGTTTTGAGAGTCACTAATTTTCATTGTACACAGTTGTTTAATTTATATCTTGATTTGTTAATATTTCCCTCCTTACCTCTCCCGTAATTTTTATACTGTGTATAAAACTGTCCCTACATTGTGTACATTTGGTTCAGATCCTTGGCTACTTCTGCAGTTGCAGTTGTGATATTGATCTTAAACTCTTGGGTCTTGCTTGATTTTGAACGTGCTTTTTCAGTTCATTATTTTAGTTACCTTTATTTGTTACCCCAAATCTTCAGAGGACATGAATTCAGACTTATTGCCATTACCTATATGAAAAGTTGAGATTTCTCAGATTCTTGACTCTGAAGATTTGGCGGTGTCTGTCTGACAAGATTACAAAATAGCATAAAACTATAGTTAACAGTGAAATGACAGTGAGAGAGCAATAAAGTGCAAAGTAAATGAGGTCCCGTTGCTCAACTCAAAGCCTAAAGCATATTAAATCCATGTACAGGTATTGTCCATGTCCATGTTAAGCAGCTGAGCTCTACTTCAGTTCCTATAATAATTGTTAAGTTTATATTATCACAGTTATGTGGACATACCAATTATTTGGAGCAAATTATTGCATTTGATATTTTTTACTTCAGTGTAGAACAGTAACGCTGCAAAATTACAGTGCTCTCTCACATTGTACAGGCCATTATTATCTTTATGTACTTTTATATAAATGACGTACTATATCCAAATGGAGAAAACATAGAATGGTGATATTTTCATATCTTTATCAGAAGTGTATGTTCAAAGCCAATTGAGATCTGCCCTACTCTTGTAAATTTCGTGTATAATGTGTACATGGTTAAGACATATATTTCCTTTCATTCCTGAATATAGACTGCCAGATAATTATGAACCTGCCTTTGTTGTTGATTATTTGCTCATCCATCTCTCTCTCTCTCTCTCACACACACTTATACTTCTCAACACACAGAGGGCTCCGGCCCTTTACGGTTGGACGTGGCCCCCAGCAAGTAATTTATTACCACTGTGCTTGAATCCTGACATTTTATTTTTTGTTATAAAGTAACTCGTCAATTAGGCGCCGATGCACGCAGACGCGCATACGCGCACGTGAACGACTTTTAACTATATACGGACTCGAGGCTACAGGCGGGCGCTTGCTTGTCATCGCGCGGCGAAGTGAGGGCGGGCGTGAATGAACGGGACGGGGCGAGCATCGCACACACACACACACACACACACACACACACACACACGACTGGCGCAAGTCCCGTGCACTACAAAGCGCCACTTTGCCGCTTCCGCGGCACGTTTGCAAACAATGCGGAGGGAATTAATTACCGGTCATCGTCGTGAGGCACGTGACCAGAGGAGGATACGAAAAAAAATAAAATAGGAAGAGCAGTTTGATGCCGGGGGAGATAGGCAGGCAGCACTCACGACTTTCACGGGCGGTGGGACGAGCGGGAGGCCGCGAGCGTTGAAACTGGTCGAAACGGTGGCACTTATTTGCATTGCCAACGCCGTGTGGCTGCTGCTGTACAGTTCTCATCGCAGTCTCATTCTTCGCTGATGCGCTTCCTCTTCCCTCTTGCACAGAGCTATTGCAAACACGGGAGACGTTTTTTCGTAGGGGGGGGGGGCAGATAAAGAGAATTTAGTTGGAAATTTAGGAAGTATTGCGCGAATGTACAAAAAAGTTCTTAAAGGCACCAGAAGAAAATTGAGTCCTATCACAGTCGGGGCCAGGCCTTTAGCGCCTGGTGGGTAGGCAGCTGGAGATGCTGCACGCATGCACGGCATGCGGGCTGGCCTACCCTGGCACCCGCGGGCGCTCGGAGGCAGACGCACGACTTCCAGCCTCCAGCAAATGACGAAATCCGCACTTTGTGATCAACTACTCGGCGCTCCGTCGGCCTGCTCGATAACCGGCCGACGGCGGCCGCGCGTCTAGACGCGAGGCCTACCTCAACGTGAGACTTTCGTCGGGACATGGCATGACCGTTTCCTGGGCCCGCGCGAGGCGGCCCCTGTCTGTCTGAGGGCTGCGTCCGAGAGGCCCGCGCGGGACCGAACTCGACATCATCGACCGCGACTCTCCTTGTCGGGGGCGGCCAGGGGCGGCCCGCGGGTCAGACAGAGACGGAGAGAAAATATACAACGACCTCGGACGCGGCTCGCGGAGGTCATGCAGGGCAGGGCGGAGGGGAGGGGGGAGGTGCTGCCAATCGGCGGCGCCGCCGCTGACATGGCCGCGACACGCATTTGCATGGCCGGGAACAGGATGGACGTGCCGAGCGGTGACTCTGACGGCATCCTCGGCGCCCTCCCTCACCCGCGGGTCATTTCCCACGGGCCCGCCGGGGGAGGGGGTGGGGGAGCAGCGGCGGGCCGGGGGGCGGGTCGGCGCTGAGGTAAGAGTAAATGCATCTGCTACTCCGCGCTCCATTCAGTACCTATCGCAATGTCAGACCGTGAAGTCGAAGTTGTCATCTCCGGGGTGGGCGGCTGGTTCCCCGGCTGCTGCCGCTCCCTGCCGGAACTGGCCGAGCAGCTGCTCGCCAACAAGTACCTCGTGCAGCAGCAGGAGACGAGATGGAAGAAAAGTAGGTCGGCGACGGCGACGGTCGCGCGCGCTGCCACCCGCGACAGCCCGCTCAACGCTCTCTTCCCCAGGCGGCGACCTCCGCGAGCAGCCCCTGTTCGGCACGATCGGGGACTGCGGCGACTTCGACCACGCGTTCTTCGGCATGCACCAGAAGCTGGCGTACTGGACGGACCCCGCCGCCAGACTCTGCATCGAGAGGTCCTTCGAGGCCATCATCGACGCCGGTAAGCCCCACTGACAAGAGCCGCGCCCCGCGAGGGCCCCGCGGGCCCCTGTCCCACCACCCCGCCTCTCTGCCCAGGCCTGTCTCCGCGCGAGCTGAGGGGCTCCAAGACGAACGTGTACGCGTCGTACACGTTCAGCGACTTCGAGGCCCTGATGCTGGACCACTTCGAGGCGCCGTCGGGCTACGCCATCGCCGGCATGTCACGCACCATGGTCCCGAACCGGATCTCGTACTTCTACGACCTCAAGGGACAGAGCTGCGGCTTCGACGGCAACTGGCCGTGGGGGGAGCTGGGCCTGCAGATGGCGCAGGACGCGATCCGGGCCGGCTCCTGCGACGCGGCCCTCGTCCTGGCCAGCAGCGTCGTCCAGCAGCCGGAGCGCACCGCCCAGTGCAGGGTCATGGGGCTCGTCAGTGAGGACGGGCTGTGCAGGAGCTTCGACGCGGCCGGTGAGCGCAGGGCGCGGCCGTGAGGCCCCCGACGACCTCCCCCGGCCGCACACTCACCCGCCCTGCTCCGCAGCCTCGGGCGGGCAGCGCTCCGACGCCGTGGTCTGCTTCGTGGTGCAGCGCGCGGACCGGGCCAAGCGCTGCTACGCCCGCGTCGTGGCCTCGCGGTGCGGCGTCGCGGGCCCCGTCGGCGCGGCGGGCGACCCCATGTCGCACAACCCGCGGGGCGTGGAGCGCCTGCTCAGGGGCTTCTACCGGGACTGCGGCGAGGACCCCAGCAAGGTGAGCGCGTGGCCTCCGGGCCCGGACCTCCACCCGGACGGCCGGGCCTGACCGCGCCCGTCCCGCCCCCAGGTGGCCTACCTCGAGGCGGACGGCAGCGGCTGCAGGCTGTGGGAGGAGGCGGAGCTGCACGCCAGCGGGGAGGTGCTGGCGGGCCGAGGCCAGCGCGCCGGGAAGCTGCTGGTCGGCTCCGTCAAGAGCAACGTCGGCCACACGGACGGGTGCGCGGGCATGCTGGCCGTGGCCAAGCTCATCGTCGCCATGGAGACGGGCGTGATCCCCGCCACCATCAACCACGCCACGCCCAACACCAACATTACGGCCCTGCGAGACGGCAGGCTCCAGGTAAGCATTCGTCGGACCTTAATGAGAATCTGGAGGGGGCTGGGCCCGGCACGGCTGATGCGATCCCGCCGTCTTCACCACGCAGATCGTCACGTCCAACACGGCCCTGCCCGTGGACGGCGACACCCTCCTGGCCGCGACCACCCTCGGCCTGGGCGGCGCCGTGGGGCACGTCCTCGTCAAACCCAACCCCAAGGCCAAAGCGCCGCGCGCCGCCCGGAGCCCCGAGCTGCCGAGGGTGGTGACCGTCTCCGGGCGCACGGAGGACGGCGTGCTGGGGGCGCTGCGGCGGGTGCAGGCGCAGCCCTTCGACCCCGAGTACCTGCGCCTCGTGCAGGACGCCTTCACGGACATCAAGGGGCACACGGTGCGCGGCTTCACCCTCGTGCCGCCGAGCCGGGACCAGCCGATCTACAAGATCAACGTAAGTCCTGCGTTTCACAAAACACCTGTAGAGAGATTATCTTTTCTTTTTTGCGGGTGTACTGCTGAACTCCCAGAAGTTGGTTAGTAGTCGGGCTCTCTCTCTGTGACAGACGCCGGACCGCCGCCCCCTGGTGCTGGTGTTCTCAGGGATGGGCAGCCAGTGGCCCGGCATGGCCAGGGGCCTGATGGGGCTACCCGTGTTTGCCGAGACCATCGGGCGCCTGGACCGCATCCTGCGGGAGCACGGCGCGGATGTCGACCTCAAGAACATTGTTACCTCCGGGGACCCGGACGTCCTGGACCGCATCCTCAACGCCTTCCTCGGAATCACCGCCGTCCAGGTACAGGCGTGAGCCGTGCCCTGCTGTGCGCGGCAGATGGGCTGGCTGGGGCGGCTAAAGTACCGGGAGCGCACAACTACACCGCACCGAAGCTCGGCGGCCGCGTGGTTAGCGAGTCCGGCCAGCGGGCGGGCGGGCGGCGATTCGACTCTTTGCCGGCCCGTGCAATTTTTCTGTCGGCTCGACTAAGACGACGGCGTGTAAAGTACCAGGGGCGCTCGTCAGTCGCTATCGTGGCCCTGTGGCCGCGTCGGTACGGTGGCGAACCGGTGCCCGAAAGTTTGTGGGTTCAAAACTTCAAAATTTTTCTTGTGTCTACGCTTGGAAGACAGAGGGTAAAATATACTTTCGAACGTGGCGTCGGTATGGCTGTCTGAACGGCCGTGCGCGCTGCGTCACTGAGAGATGTAAGCGTTGGGTTTCAACTTGAAGATTCCCGCAGCACGGTCGGGCTTACCCCCGTTCCCGGGTCCGAGGTTCTCTCGGTCGCCCGGGGTTTCCGGCGGGGGGGCTCTGTGTCTACCAAGGAAACTTGGTTCGGAGACTCGGGTGTATGCTACGGGGGTACCTAGGGTTCGGTGCCTTCGTTTTCGCTCCCTGTGAATCTGGCAGACGAGGACACGCCGTCGCGACTAGGGTTCGTCGTGAAGTACAGCAGCTTCGGCTGTGTACGATATAGGAAAGCCTACCTCCCCCTCAATCCGCTCGGGAGTGGCCGCAGTGCCACAGACCAACCAGCCAGTCGAAGGGAGTTGATTCCGGAAATCTGGCTGGCGGAAGGGGCTACATTGACCGTTGCGGAAGCGTGCCCCTGAAAAAGGCCGCTGCGTCGTGCCTGTGTCTTAGCGGCGGTCGATACCTGGTACACCGGTTCCCATTCGAACACCGAAGTTAAGCAGGAGGGTTCCAGGCGGAGGCCTGGGACGAGGTAGTGCCCACCCATTTTTGCAATTTTTTTTCAAAGGAGCCCACTTAAGTAAAACACATATATTTTCGCATTTTATGAAAGTTTTGATTTTTTGTCAAGATTGGGGTGGGTGACCGCTGACGACTTTTTAACCACGTTTGGTGTGGGTCACAGTTCAAAACACAAAAACCGAAAATGATGGTGATTTTTGAAATAACATTTTCAACTAAGTCCATGGAAAGGGCCGGCCCCGTCAGGAGTCAGTCAGTGTGCACCCGTCCGTGAGGTGATTCTTGTTCTGCCCCCCGTGCAGGTCGCCCTGACCAACGTGCTGACGGCGGCGCGGCTGCGCCCGGACCTGATGCTCGGCCACTCGCTCGGGGAGCTCGCGTGCGGCTACGCCGACGGCTGCCTCACCGAGGAACAGGCCATCATGGCGTCCTACGTGCGCGGCCGGGCCGCCTCCGAGGCCAAGCTTGTCAAGGGCATGATGGCGGCGGTGGGCGTCGGGCACCGCGAGGTGGCGGCCAGGCTGCCAGCGTCACTGGACGTGGCGTGCCACAACTCGGCGACGAGCTGCACGCTGGCGGGGCCCGCCGACGACGTCCGCGCCTTCGTGGACGTCCTGCAGGCCGAGGGCACGTTCGCGCGCGCCGTCAACGCGTCCGACATCGCGTTCCACTCGCGTTACGTGCGGCCCGCCGCGCCCCTCGTCATGCAGGGCCTGCGCAGCGTCATCCCCGAGGTGCGACACCGACACCGACAAAATCGAGCTCTCCAATTTATTTTTATTTATCTACATTTCAGATTCTCTGAACTTGTTTTTACTGTGATCTGATGAACGTAACCTCCCCGTCCAGCCGCGGCCCCGCAGCCCCCGCTGGCTGTCCACGTCGGTGCCGGAGGAGCGGTGGGGCGAGGCCGAGGCCCGGTACTGCTCGCCCGAGTACCAGACCAACAACCTGCTGCGGCCCGTGCTCTTCGAGGAGGTGCTGGCCCACGTCCCGGACGACGCCGTCCTCCTCGAGGTCGCCCCCCACGGCCTGCTGCAGCCGATCCTGAAGCGCGCGCTGCCGCAGTGCCACCACCTGTCGCTGACGCAGCGCGGCGCCGCCGACGGCCTGCACTTCCTGCTGGAGGCCATCGGAGGGTGAGCGACTCCTCCGGCCAGGACTCTGCGGCGGGTGACGCCTGCCCTTTGCTGACGCCCCCGTTCCCGTTTGCGGCACAGGCTGTACTGCCTGGGACAGGACCCCGTTGTGTCCGCGCTGTGCCCCGACGTCGAGTTCCCCGTGTCCCGCGGTACGCCCTCGCTGGCGCCGCTGGTGTCGTGGGACCACGCGGAGAGGAACACCTTCCTGGACAGACCCGCGCAGGACTGCCGCACGGTAAGCGGGTCGGCGGCGGCGGCCCGAGCTGGAGCTGGAGCTGGAGCTGGAGCTGGAGATGAGCGGGAGGCCGACACTGTGTCACGTTCCAGACCGTGACCACGACCGTCACCGCCGACTCGCCCTTCGTGGACCTCAACGGCAGGTCGTTCCGGCCCCTGTCCGCCATGATCGTGAGTGACCGTACAGTAACGGGGTGTGGCGGCCAGGCCGGACGACTAACAAACCTCCCCCGCCCTGATCAGATGGACGTCCTCTCGGGCTTCGCGCGGGTCCAGGGAGACAAGCACAGCGGCGCGCCCCTGACCATGCGCGACGTCCACCTCTTCAGCCTCGTCGAGAACCCCTCCACGGGCGCGCGCCAGCTGACCATCAGCTTCCTGGCCTCCTCGGGCCGCTTCGAGATGACGGACTGCTCCGGGCGGCTGGTCATGTCCGGCCGCGTCCGGCTGCTCGACGAGGACGACGACAAGGTGGCGGCGCCGGCGTCCCGGCAGGGCCAGGGCCTCCAGGCCCGCCAGGGCGCCGAGCCCGGGCGCACGCTGACCGGGGCCGCCCTGTACGACGAGCTGCGCGCGAGCGGCATGTCGTACAGCCCCCGCCTGCAGACGCTGCAGCGCTTCAGCCTCGGCCCGCACGGTAAGCGGGACCCCAAACCTCACAAACGTAAAAAAAGAACTAAAAAGCAAAGGATAGTTTGTGCTCAATGGGAACATTGCAGAGTGGGTGGCGGAGACGCCGCCGCACCTGCCGGCGCAGCTGACGTCCTCGCTGCAGCTGATGCAGCTCGCCTCCCTGACGGACGACAACACCGTCACCTTCCCCGCCGTCATCGGCCGGCTGGACGTGCTCTCGGGCCGGGGAGGTGAGTACGGAGGGGACCTGAGGGAGGGGAGGGGCCCGACAACTGAACCCTCCCATCCCCTCCGCGCAGACGGCCGGCTGCGCTTCGACAGGGACACGGGCTTCGTGGAGTCGGCCTGGCTGCGGCTGGAGGCGGTGGAGATGCGGCCCCTGACGGCCGGGGACGGCCTCACCGCCGACGTGGCCCGGGGGAAGAAACGGCACCTGCACGGGTCGGCGAAGCACTGGCAGAGGTGAGCTCACAGCCACCAAGGGGACCATGGGGCCGTCTCCCGCCCTCACAGCGGGTCCTTATCGCTGACACTGTGAAGACACGGATTTGTGACTACTCCCGTTTTCAGCCCGGAGTCGCTGCAAGTAAAGGTCACTTCCGTGCAAACCGAGGAAGCTGAGACCAGGCCGGGACTCAGCGCTCAGGTACTGCGGGCCGTTTCACACCGAATCGTTTGGAACCTCTGCGTTAATTTTATTCGCGGCTTTAATGACTGTTTGTGTCCCAGCTGTGCGGCCTGTCGGGCGAGGTGTTCGCCGAGGGCTTCGCGGGGCAGCGTGTGATGGCGGTGGGTCTGCGGGGGGCCGACGAGCGCGTCCGGGTGGACGCCTCCCTCGCGTGGCCCGTGCCGCACGGCTGGACCGACAAGCAGGCCGCCGCCGCCCCGCTCCCGTACTGCAAGGTGAGGCGTCACGCCGCGGCGGACCCGACCCGACCCACCCAGCCCCAACTCACCCCCGTGTCCTCGCCCTCCCGCAGGCCGAGTACGCGCTGCGCGTCATGGCGCGGGCCCTCGCCGGCGAGTCCGCCCTCGTCCACGACGCCGCCTCCCCGCTGGGCCAGGCCGCCGTCCGGGTCGCCCTGGGGCTCGGCTGCACGCCGGTGTTCGTCACGGTGCGGTCCGCCGAGGAGCGGCAGCGCGTCCTGGGGCTCTTCCCGGAGGTGAGGAGACGGCGCCTGGAGGGTAGGCGGGCCGCCGCACGCGGCCGCACTGCAGCTGCAGGTGCCTCACCCCTCCGCTCCGCGCCCGCAGCTGCCGCCGCAGGACGTCCTCATGCTGTGGTCCTTCGAGTGGCAGCTCCGCGCGCGCAGGCGCAGCGCCGGCGTGGACGTGGCCATCGGGACAGTGAGCGGGGAGGCGTTCAAGGCGTCCCTGCGCTGCATGGCCTTCTGGGGGAGATACGTACACTGCGCGTCACAGAAGCACCCGCGCACCGCCACCATGGGTAGGGATGCTCATTATCTCTCTCTCTCTCTCTCTCTCTCTCTCTCTCTCTCTCTCTCTCTCTCTCCCTTTCTCTCACTCTTCTCTCTCTCACACACGCACTCTCATCCATTGCAGGCATGAGCAAGTTCCTAGAGAGCCTGTCCCTGATCGGGGTCAGCGAGGACTACCTGCTGCTAGCCGGGCCGGAGACGCGACTCCTCCTCGCCGAGGCGGTCCTGGAGGGCGTCCACAACGGCACAGTGCAGCCCATCGTCGGCGACGGCGGCGAGGCCGCGTTCCTCTCCACGGAGTCGGCCTGTCCGTCGGTCTGCGCGATGTCCATGGAGTCCGTCTACGATTCGGGCTACACGTCGCCGTCAGACTCCGTCGCAGACCTCAAGTCACCGTCGAACTCCGTCGTGGACCTCAAGTCGCCGTCGGCGTCTACCACCGACCTCAAGTCGCCGTCGGCGTCCACCACTGACCTGCGGCCGAGCTACGTGTCGCAGAGCGAAGAGGAGGCGGACAAGAGGGTGCCCGCGGACGTGGGGGCGCGCCTCCTGTCCTACCTGCCCGCCGCCCTGTCGAGCGCCTCGGCCGGCGCGGACGGCGTGCGCCTGCGCCGCGTCCCCAGCCGTTACGGCGCCCCCAGCAGCGGCGCCCCCACGGAGGTCCCCGCCGAGCCCCGGGAGGTGTTCCCCCTGCTGGCGTTCCCCCCGCTCGGACTGCCGCTGGACCAGCGGGGGGCGGCCTCCCTCAGGGAGCTCGCCAGCCGCCTCATGATGCCCGTCTTCGTGGTGGAGGTCCCTGGGCGGACGGCAGGCGGCGTGGCGGGACAGGCGCGCGCCGTGCTCGACACGCTGCGGGCGGGCGGCCCGGGCCGAGGGCGGGGGCCGTACAACCTGCTGGGCTGGGGCCCCAGCGCGCCGCTGGCCCTGGAGGTCGCCCACCAGCTGGATGCGCCCGCGTGCACCTTCCTGCTGGATGGAGACGTCCGCACCGTACAGTCCTGGGCATCCGCCGTAGCCGCCAGTCCGGGAGGGAAACTCGGGGTCAGTAAGAATCACCAATATCAAAAAAAAAGAAGAAAGAAACAGGCAAAGTTAAAGTGCGAGTCTGCCTTGGCTTGGCAGGCACTGGAGCCCCTCCGACCCATGCTCCGAGACCTTGGGGCCCTTGTGGTGGGGCCGGGTCAGAGGCACGGCGTGGCCACGAGCGGCCACACGGACGCGACCCCCACGGCGATGAAGGGTGGACGAACCGTCGTGCTACGCGGAAGTAGCAAGGAAGCCAGCAGTCTGGAAGGGCAGGTGCGCGTGCGGCCCTGACTGACGACTCATGACTCTGTAAGCACGGCACTGTTTCCTGGCTGACGATCGGGCTTTTCTGTCTACAGGAGAACGTGGAAGTCCACACCGTGCAGTCCGCGCGGCTCGACTCCGACGAGGTGGCCGCCCAGATTAACGGCGGAGCCGCCTGGTCCAGGATGTTGCCGGAGGCAGCGCTGAGGCAGCTCCGGGACTCGGCACTATGATATTATATATTTAGCAACGTAAATTAAAAATAGAAAAAATGCCACCCCTGTGTATGTTGCTCGTCGCCAACCCACCTCCCCGCGCCGGACATGCGAGGCGCGTCACTGTCAGGCGCACACACGAGTTGAATTATTAACACGGTATCGACGGCGACCCGGTGCCGACGCGGACGGGGTCGGCTTCAGTCCCGCCGCACCGCCCCCGTCGCGAGGGTCGCGGTCGTGTCCGACACTCCAGGATGTCGCGTCGCCGACCTCACCGCCTCCGACGGCTGGAACGGCGGCGTGCCCGTATGCCGAGCAGCGACCCGCTGGGCCTGCGGGAGCCCATCAAGGGCGAGGGCGAGGTGGCCGTCAATGAATGGGCGCGATGGCCGCCCCCCACCGTCGATATTGAGGACCAGGAGCCGGCCGGCGCGCCCGAGCGGACCCCGGACCCGGCCGACCCCCGCACCCGGGCGGCGGAGCCGGTGCGAGTGCGCCACATCTCCGTCAACGGTGTGGTGCTGGAGGTCCGCGCGCGGTCCGCCAGGCCCCGGGACTTCCCCCTCCGTATCCCGCTGGACCGCGTCTCCGGTCCGATCCCGCAGCTCAGGGTGTCCATCCCTCGGGACCGCCTGCAGGGCCTGCACTTCCCTCCCGAGGACCGCATCCACTTCCTCGACGAGAGCAGAGCGGCGGTGGACGACGGCGAGGGTGTCGATGACGAGCACGCGTACCCACTCGGACCGCAGAGCGACCTCGCGTGGATCCTCGACGGGCCACAATGTATGAGCAAGGTAACCAACCTTCTGACCTAACACGCACTACGCAGGCGTCGCCACGGTTAGCTCCAGGCTCAACGCCAGGCGCGTGCAGGGGCTACCCAGTCGGCCCGTGTCGTTCTGGAGCCGGAGGGAGCACCCCGCACGAGCTAAGAGCAGCGGCGAACGGCAGCGCCATCTCGCGGAACTCTTGCCGTACTACGTGGAAGGTAGGCAACACATTCAACTCGGCTGTGTTGCGGACCGCTTCTCTTACATAACCACCCAGGCGCTTTTTAGGTGTGAGTACGGGAAGCGTCCGCCCAGAGGGCGCTGCGGTCCGGCCGCCACTCTTAGCTCGCGCGGGGTGCTCCCTCCGGCTCCACAACGACTAGGCGGCACGCGGCCCTCCGCCCGAGTGAGCGAATGAGAATGAATCTTTGTTACATTTACAGGTCGGGGCCTCTCCTAGGGTGGTGGCCCTGTCCGTCCGAAAGACAGAGATCGCCTGAGTGTCCGCGCGCCCGTGCCGCTCGGGAGTGGGCGTGTCGTTCGTGCCTTAACCCTGGCAAGCGGAGTGCGGGAGCGGGGGCGCGTGTGACGCCTCTCATGTATTGCTAATACCGGCCCTGGTTCGTGTCCCAGCTGGAGGAACGTTTCTACCTGTCCCTCTTCTCCCCCAGAGTAATATCAATACTCGAAGTGTTTACTGACCCGTCCTGATTCACAGGTGGCCACTGTCTAGTTCGAATGTGAAGCGAAGGATCCCCATTTTAATTTTGTAAATAATAAGTTCAATACTTCAATGGTCTAATGTGTATAATTTCATGTTTTTGTCAGGCTGTTTGTAAAACAGAAATGAGATTGTGTAATGGCTCGGTCAGTGGATAAAATAAATATTTAACAAAATTGTCATATGGCATTTTTATTATTTTCACAGATTTCATTGATTGTATACAGTTCTTAATTTTAGATACATGTTGATAGTTTAGTCGCAAAATTTCAGATGGCAAAAAGACCAACAAAAAGACAAAAACAAAAAACAAAAAACACTAAGACAAGCTTGTGGAAGGCAACATGGGTTTGCTACTCGGTGGGATTTCTTCCCACTGGTTTAGAATTTGCTCTGAAGCAGTGTTGGAATTGATGTTAAGTTGATTCATAGACAGAGCTTGAGGTAGGCTGTGTTGCTGAGCACCATCAGTAAAAGTTTCAATTTTTTCCAACAAATTTGTTGCAATTACGGCAAACTCTTCCCATTGCTGATATATACCCACTATACCATTTCCACTTTCCGCTTTTGCATCACTAAATGTACTGTCTCTTGTCCCAAAGAGACGTTCGTCATCTGCAAACAAAAGTAAAAGTAAATTATGAAATGAGTTTGACAAAAAATTGCAAACTATACAGCAGCACAAAAGAAAATTCTTTACCCAAAAAATCCACTAAAACTTCAACAAGTTGAGATGTCTGCTCTGTCCCTAGCCAAGACAGGTTTGTCATATCAATACAGAAATTCCATAAGACCTGGCAAATAAGACTTGCAAGTTGCCAGTCACTCTCACCATGGTACAGAAGTAAAGCAATTAGCCTGTCAAAATTTTTAAAACCATAGAACATAAAAGCATATCATTTAGAAATAAATTTTAAAGTAATGTGTTCTACAAAGCATACCTAGAAATTCCCTGTGTGTGTTGAAGAGCCTCTCGCTTGTCAGCATCAGCCATTAGGTTGACAAGCACTCCAGTCGTGGAACGTAGCAGCTCATGGTTATCAGTTTGAAGAAATTTAAGGAGTTGAATCAAACCTAAATTTAAAGAAAAACTAAAATAACCAGAACATATAGCTTAAATTAAAAATTACTTAAAAGATGTGGTTTAAGAAACAAACCTCCTGTTTCCAAAAGAAAATCTCGAGCTGCCTTTGAGCGAGTTAGATTGCCTAATACTTTTGTAGCTTCTACAAGACATTCATCCAGGTTGCTCATGAGGAGAGTGTACAATGCTGCAGCAAGTTTAAAATATACAAAAATATGATTGACTGACTTGCTCACTCAATCTATCACATACTCAATCACATCTCATCTTACCTTGAGAGAGGTCCATGAGATGTGCGTGGAACATTGAGTGATCTGTACCACTGGGGTAGAATGTAAGATTATTCAGTGTACTAAGTGTTGATAGCACTAACTCTGCACTCTCAGCGACAGATTTTCGTCTCAGGACAGTCAGCAGAAGCCCGATAGCTCTGTCTCCCACCTGCACAACAAAACAAAGACTTATTGCATCTTTCTGAAGGAATATATTGAGAAATAAACACTTTGCACTCACAGCACTGTCTTTTTCATTGAGATGATAACTCCATGGATCATTTGTATTAATCTTGAGTTCTAATTCATGAGTGTTTTTGGTGTCTGGAGGACATGTAAGACGTTCACCCACTTCCATATTCATACTCATGTTGGCAATTATTCTTATCATCTGATAAAAGTTTTAAAATATACACACCAAAAATTTTAGGGTTAAATTGAATTAATACTCTGCTCAATCTGGAGAAAATCCCTTCAGAACCTTTACCTTTACAATGACATCTTCAACAGAGCCATCTGATCCCGATTCCAGTGACAAGACATGCTCCTTCTGTTGGGCTGACTCAGGTTTTTGACTTGCCAGCTCTAAATCTTTCTGCAAGTATAACTGCAGCAAATCTAGCAATGTATCCATGGCCCCTTCCGATTCTAGCAGCTAACATAGGGACAGATAAGACAATCAGTAAATGAAAAGCAAAGAGAGCAAGAGCAGACTTTGATTGCTACACTACCTGTAAACGGATGTCATCACACTTGGCTAGAAGATTGCCCAATGCATAGCCCAATCTAACAACAATGTCTTGACGCCCAGGGTACTTTGAGAACAACTTAGCAAAAAGTTTCGTACATCCTTTATACTTGGCAATGGCTTGGCAGCACTCGTCATTGGTTGAAATGATGCTAAAATAAAAATTATTTGCAGGACACTCTGGGTAAAGGGATTTTTATGATTCACATTATCAAATACTCTTAGTTTGGCTATTACCTGAATGTGCGGGCAATATTCGTGACAAGATCTAGATCAGTGCTAAAAAGCTCCAAGGACTGGCACAATTGAGATACTGCTCCATTTGCAACTAACATAGGGAATGTAGCCTCTTCTCCAGCAATATTTCTGAGAGCTCCCGTCAACTGAAATATGGCATGACTAGTCTGCTCTGGCAGTCTCCCACCTTCTGAACGCTGAACAGGATGCAAAACGATATGAAAGGCTGTCACATTTATATAAATCCACTTCTGAATTTTACAACAAGTAACAACTAGAATTCTTACCGTTGAATTGACAATTTTCAAGTGGAGCACCATAAGATCAAGAGTTCCAAGATCAAGAATGTGACTGAGGAGTTGGTTGTTCATAGTAAGGAATTTAAGAGCACCATATCCATAAACACACGCCTCTGCATCCTCTAGGGGACTTGCAGTGCCCAGGGCATCAATAAATAGGTCTAAAAAAAATGGAACTTTAAATTCTGAATTATTAAAAATATTTCAAGTCTCTGGATAAGAGAACGCACCTAGAATATTCCCTTTCAGAAACAGGTGATCATTTTTATCACTTCTGGCCACCTTAAAAACTAATTTGCAAACACCTGCCAGATTATTTCCGGTAATTGGTAGCTGTAGGGGAGCAGTAGGGGAGAAGTCAATTAGTACACAGATTTCCTTATTGAATATGTGAAAAATCTCACAACTTACACAAAATATCACACATGCTAGTTTAAGAAGAAGACCATCCTCAGAACGCTCCACAAATCTATATACACATTTTAAAACTTGTGTTTTCAGTTTTGAGCTAATATCTCCCTTTCTCTGGAAACTAGAGCCACTCAAAGCATCATAAAGCTCATCTAAGCTCTGCATCACTACTGCATCAGCACCTCCTGAACATTACAAAAAAAAAAAAAAAATGTAAAAAAGAGGACGATCAAAATCCAAAGAGAAAGCAGCATAGAACCATCTGGCATCACTTACCATTGATAGACAGTTCAGTCAATCTGTTGATTATTTGTTGAGTTTTTGAAGCAGTATCAAGATTCCCATCCATTAATTTATTCTTATGAGCATTAGCTAATTTTGCCTCATTGATGCAATTATCATAAATAGCTGCTTCTTTGTCAGGCTCAAAGACACGGTGTTGTTTTCCTGTTAAAATTAAAGAATTTTAAGTTCTAGTACAACATTAATTTAAACCCCTTTCATATTTCACAGATGAGATCACGCCTCACTACAACCAGACGGAAAATCAAAATAGTTCATGCACAAACAAAAATTTACATTCCCTACTTCAGATATTTAAACAAAAATTCTGCAAATAGCCATGCACTTTGGTTAGTCACACTCTGGACTCACCTGGTGCTTTTTAAACAAAGGTCTTAAATCAGGAGAGTAATAAATCAAACACCCCAACCCCTTCTCTAAATCTACACCCCCTCAAGAAATACAATTAGTAATGCTTTATGCCCAGAAATGTTTTCCCCGTTCTGATTTGTGAGACTTCATCTCAATCAAAATTCTGCAAAAGCCAATTTTCAATTTCTGTCCACTGGCCCAGGTCCACAATAGGAGGATCTGGAACAGGTGAAATAATACACCCTCTCAGGCAGTAATTTTAAACACTAATGCCAGAACTATGGATTGACAATGGATTGACACCTTAAGGTTTAACATTTTTGGTGAGGTGAAAAAATTAATAAAACGGGCTGACAACCTTGTGGTGCTTACCATTTTTCTCATTAAGTTTTTCACCAAAAACACCTCCATCAACTTCTGTTCTCGTTTCATTACTAATGTTTGGTCCAAATAGAGTCTGTTCCATGTCTACTGAACTTGATGAAGATTTTTTTCCTCCTTGGTCATAGTTCTTAGGAATATTTAATAATTCGCTTGAAAAGTTCCCCACATCTAATGAGAGCATGGTTGTCATCTGTTTCTGTGGAACATCTCTGTTTTCTGGTTCTCTTCTGTTACTTATGACCTTAGCTTCACTAGAACTTTTGATATTTATATGATGATCATGCTTCATTATCTTTCTTGGAGTTGAACTTGTTTTCAAAGCTGGGTATGTTGAAGCCTCTTTTTGTAAACTAGACACATCAATACAATCAGACAGACGCTCTATATGTTCTTTGGGACTGCTGTAAGCATTTCTTGGAGGAGTCTCATTGGTATTAGCTTTAGATAGGTTTTCTGCCCCTTCAAGCTCTTCTGGTACTGGAAAAAAAAGCACCAAAATCAAGAATAAAAATCAGCTGAGGTAATTCATAAAGCTTATTAGTTTGTCACCTTACAATTGTCAAGTGATGCAGATGCTCGAAAATGATGTCTACGTTTGCGCCTAAAATCTTGTGCGTCAACCATTTTACTTATGGAAGGCAAGCGTGCCCAGGAATTTATTCCTGCATTAGAGTTATCTATGTTTTCAAAGTCACCTGCAGAGCCAAAGTCTGCTAAAGCCGTACCACCACGTTCTGAAAAAAAAAAAAAAAACCACACACACACACACACACACACACACCAGGAAATGAGTTTTGTACAGTTTGTTATTTTTAAAAAACTAGACATTTGAAATTTACCTTTCACCACCCCTAGACCTGCACTTTTGCTGTGATTACTCATGGACATAGGCTGAAGCTGAGTGGTTCGTTTAGGTGGAAGACCACCAGAACTTGTGTCTCCTGACTCTCCATTGTCTTGGTATTGTAAATATCGCAAACTAGGAAAAAGAAAATATTAATTCATGACAAATTAAAAGAAAATGAGACCAATCCGGACCAATGCAAGTAGATAAATCTTACCTGAAAGAACTTGGAGGTCTTTGGCCGGCACCTCTTGAACGACCAAACAACGTCCTTTGCCCATCTCGAGGGGTGTATGGCCGCTTGGTGTTTACGGGCTGAATTACTGCAGGGCTTGCATTAGAGGTACTTTGCGTCCCAGTGTGCATGATTGCAGCTCTGGCTTCACTGATTATTTCAGAGCTAGTTTTTTTCACACATGCTGGTGGTTCATAAAAGGCTTGACTTGGCTTACTTTTACCACTCTTCGCCTTTTTCTCCATGTCTGTCGGAATAAATGGCAGTAGAGAACATAGATTCAGATCACTTTTATTTCCATCCACAGTAGAAGAGAGAAGTGCGTCTTTCAAAATTTATCAATAAGCAATTTTAATTTGTAGGTCAGAGAGGGAGGGGAAATGGGGCCGGGCCACCGCACCGCCACCCCCCACCCCCATCCCCACCACCCGCGGGTGCTGAAGTGCGACTCGCGACCCTCACGACACCATTCCGCAAATGGCATGTCTGGTCCGGCCCGGCAGCCCGGGCGCACGCCCTTCAAGTGGGTCGGAAGTTCAGGGTAGCCCGGCGCAGGGGGCAGCAAGCCCAGGGGCCGCAGCCCAGAGGCCACAGGCCCGGCCCACGCCATGCCAATGCCCCAGCCCAGTAGGGGGCTGCGGCCCGCACCTGCGGTCTGGCCGGCGACGGCTGTCCAGGCCAAATCACGCAACTGCACGGGGCAGGCGGTGCAGTTAACCGGATTCAGGTCGAGCAGGTCGATTGTGACTGGCCGGTGCCGACCTCGGGGGCAGACGGCCCCGCGCCGCGCCGCGCGTCCCCCAGCCAGCGCCCGCGGCGTGAGCACCAGCACCGCGGCCCGACGCGAACCACCCCCCAAGGAGTGACGGCCTAGCGCTGGGTAATCCGGGCGCCCCGAACGACAGGCGGCCTTGAACAGTCCGCGGTGCGCCGGGTGCCCCGTGCCCCGTGCGCCGTGCACCGTGCCCCCATCCTGTCGGCCGCGGGAGTGGACTTCCCTGCGGGCTGAGCTGAGACGACCGGTCATCGCCCGTCCCGTCCACGACGACGGGGGACACTAAAACGCAGCGAATCAATGCATCGGTAACGAAGTTAACGCCAAATTGGCAGGCATTTTTTAAATATCTCAAATGTCAAAAATGCCAGGATTCCCCCCCCCCCCCCCCCCCGGTCAGTTAGTTGTACAGAGACAATCACGCCCCTCGCTAAGTACCGCCGGGCTTGTTCGCGGTCGGACATAGCCCCCGGCAAGTCAGTGGTGAACAGCCCACCACACCGCCCTGGGGTCGGACAGGCTTTATTCCCTGGCACAACCCCTTGCGTCCCCACATTGGGACACGAAACCGCCCAGACATATCATGGTCCGGTCAGACGAGATCAGCAGCGCGCAAAGCGAGCAGCAGTTTGCACGGTGGCGCCATCTCGCGGCGCCGGGGCACAACATCCAAGACGTTTGGTGTCGAGGTAGTCGTGTAAGGCCGACGGATACGCGCGGCGCGAGAAGTCGGCCCACAATTCGACGGTGGCGCCATCATGCACGGCGGCGGCCAGCAGTGCAACTGCAACGCTGCTGACGTAGTTAGGGGGGCCGCCGCCGATGGCGCCACCGTGCAAACTGCTGCTCGCTTTGCGCGCTGCTGATGTCGTCTGACCGGACCATTATATGTCTGGGCGGTTTCGTTGTCCACTGTGGGGACGCAAGGGGTTGTGCCAGAAAAATAAAGTCTGCCCGACACCGGAAGCGGTGTGTAGGGATGGTTCCCACTGACTTGCCGGGGGCTATGTCCGATCGTGAAGGGCCGACCAGCTTGTACTGGTTGACCTGATCGTGAACAGATCCGGGCGGTCTTTAGAGAGGAGCGCAATTGTCTCTGAATAACTATCTAATCGGGAGGGAATCCTGACCAGACGGGTGAGCATCCTGGCATTTTTGACGTTTGAGATTGTAAAAATATGCCTGCTAATTTGGCGTCAACATAGTTACCGATGCGCACGCCTTAGTTACACAGACTCCCGGCGCTGCTTGCGCCTGCGTTGCTGCCCTTACCGGTGGCGGGGTGCCAGCTCCGCGCCAGCAAAAGACACCGATATCCTGTTCACATCGCTGCCGCCTCCGCGCTGGCTAGACCGCCGAGTTGACAGTCGGCGGGGCGGGCGGAGACGGGGCGGCGGCGGCCGGGGCTCGTTGCCAACGGTAAACACGGCGGGGTGACCAAGCAACGCAACGCGACGCCGGGCGGGCGGACACGCCGGGGGAGGCAGAGCGGAGCTGGGGCCCGGGGCCCGCGAGAGCGAGCGCGAGGCCTGGCCGGGCCGCGAGTGGGGATCGAACTGGGGCGTCGTCGTCGTCGACGGCGGCCTTCCCCGGCCCCCGTCGCCGCCCTCACCCGGCGGTGCTTCCCCCTTCCCACGCGGGCCCCGCGGCACCTGCCCCTGCCGGCCTAGGGGGGGTTGGTTGGCCTAGCCGCTAGCCGTCCTAGCCTCCCTAGCCTGCCCCGCCCCCTTCCTTCCCATTCCGCCTCGTTCCGACTGGACTTGCATCGATTTGTCTCAACCCGCTTTATGTATTCAGTCACGCATCGCACGTAGCCGCCGGCCGCCGCCACCGCAAGGCAGCAGGATCGATGGCGAGGGTCGAGTCGGGGTCCGCGCCGCCCGCGCCCGCGGAGTGCTCGGGGAGTGCGACGCCGTCCGTCCCCGCGTCCACCCGGCACCTGGCATCCGCTCCACTGGGCGGGGCCGGCGAGGCCCGCGGGGCCCCGAGCCCCGGCACGCCCCGCCCCGCACCCTGCCACCCCCTTCGGCCCTCGGCGTGAACACGGTGACGTGCCGTACCAGAGCCGATGAAATTTTTACCAGGGTGACTGTGGGTCAAGGCGCGCTCCGTGCTGGCTGAATGGTGGTGGCGGCGGCGGCGGCACCAGGCCGCTCCCGACCTTCGACCAGGAGTCTGTGTAGTGCGTGCGCGCATGCATCGGCAGCTAAGATGAAGCCAAGTTAGCAGGCATTTTAAAAAATATATCAAACGTCAAAAATGCCAGGATACCAGTACAGGACTTCAGGAATCTCACCCGTCTGATAAGGACTTTTTTCCCGGATTAATTAGTTATCCAGAGACAATTGCGCTCCTCTCTAAAGACCGCCCGGATCTGTTCACGATCAGGTCGACCAGTACAAGCTGGTCGGCCCTTCACGATCGGACATAGCCCCCGGCAAGTCAGTGGGAACCATCCCTACACACCGCTTCCGGTGTCGGGCAGACTTTATTTTTCTGGCACAACCCCTTGCGTCCCCACAGTGGACAACGAAACCGCCCAGACATATAATGGTCCGGTCAGACGACATCAGCAGCGCGCAAAGCGAGCAGCAGTTTGCACGGTGGCGCCATCGGCGGCGGCCCCCCTAACTACGTCAGCAGCGTTGCAGTTGCACCGCTGGCCGCCGCCGTGCATGATGGCGCCACCGTCGAATTGTGGTCCGACTTCTCGCGCCGCGCGTATCCGTCGGCCTTACACGACTACCTCGACACCAAACGTCTTGGATGTTGTGCCCCGGCGCCGCGAGATGGCGCCACCGTGCAAACTGCTGCTCGCTTTGCGCGCTGCTGATCTCGTCTGACCGGACCATGATATGTCTGGGCGGTTTCGTGTCCCAATGTGGGGACGGGAGGGGTTGTGCCAAGTGATCAAAGCACCCCGACCCCGCCAGCGGCCTGGTGGTTCCACTCCCATCACGTTGCGGGGGGCTATGTCCGATTGTGAAGGGCCGACCAGCTTGTGCGCGGACAGATCCGAGCGGTACTTCGCGAGGGGCGTAATTGTCTCTGGATAAGTAACTAATCCGAGAAAAAAATTCCAATCAGACGGGCGAGATTTCTGAAGTCCTGTACTAGCATCCTGGCATTTTTGACGTTTGATATTTTTTTAAAAAATGCCTGCTAATTTGGCTTTGCGGTGCAGTGTCCCCGTCCGGGCCAGGGGGCGTGCAGGGGCACCGGGGCGCGGGGGCAGCCGGGGTCCGGCCGATTTGCTCTCCCACCACACTCGCTTCCCTTCCTCCCTCCTCCTCCTTCCTCCCTGGCTGACGGCGCCTCCATGATCGAAACCGAAAATTCAGGTTGAACGGCTGGCAACAGCGTGTTGACGGGTTTGGTAAATTTTATTGAAATACAAATAGGATGCAAAACTCATTTATTGTGTAGCCCGCGTTAAAATAATGAAACAGAGAGGCCGAAGCCTGTCACCGAGTCACCTCACCTTATGTTATGTTACTGTACCAGATCCCACTTCGTTCCCTTAAATATCAAAAGAGCAACAGACAAGTTTTATAAACACATGCACAGAAAATCAATTCTGCACACACAATTTTTTTTTTTGTACTCACAGCAGTAATTTAAGTCCATTTGAACTGCATGAAACAAAAATTAAAACACGGAAAGCTCAACATAAGCCAGCAGAGACATAGTCTCAATCAATGTGGTGCAAAATCTACAGTGATAGCTATAGGAGGTAAAATTACAAACATTTTTTAAATCCTTGATAGGGGGAATCCTAAGTAAACAACAAACAGTAAATATCCTCTAGGTAACAAAAAGTAAGTAACATTGAAGCCTATAAATACTTCACAATAAACTACAGTAAAAACCATGGTATCACAAAATAAATCTCACCTACTCCTTATGTAGAAAGACTAACAAGAATCTCCATGTGCTCACAAAAATATTTAGGAGGAAAACAGTACACTATGAATTTGATAGAAAAAAATACTTTTCTTAAATCATTGGTCTTGTACAGCATCAGGAAGAATACTACTTTCTCTCTTCGTATGAACAGAAAACATCATAATCAAATACATCATTTTCTTCTCATACACTGGTATCACAAGGATTAAAGATAATCAAATTATTAGTGTTACCCAAAATCATCCTTCAGTTATAAGTGTTATAATTGTGGAGATAACTTTCTTAGTTTTGGGATTTGAATAAAGGTTTAATGAGGGATCTTCAATTTTGTCTTGCAAAATCCTGTCCAGCTCTTGTCTCATGTGATTTATCAGTTCTGCAATCTACAAAAGGAGAGAGAAACCAAACATTATTATTTCAGTATGATAAAAAAAATTACTTATTTTTTCTTTGAAATGGTAGCAAGTTAATTTACCTGATGTGTTTCAACAGAGAATATGATCCACCCATCTTCCAGAGAAAGCACTGTTGTACCCCGATGTAGCTCCACAGTCATTTCTTTGCCAGTAAATAAAACAAGAGGTAATATTGCCACCATAGAACAGTCCCTCACAAACACCCTTGAAGTTTTAACTTTCTCCTGGTATACCAGGTAAGGACTTGTGTAGTTGCAAACACTGTGGTTGACAGATGAGGGGTGAAGGTGAACCTGCAATAATAATTGCAATTTAAAAGGTCAATAAGAAATATATTTGCAAAAATTTAAGTTTACTATGAAAGTTTAAAACCTACATATCCATCCTGCTTTGTCTTGAAAGAAATTTCCTCAGCACGAAGTTGCTTTGGAATACAACCGCCGGCCGTCGGAGCAAAGGTTTTTGCAGGAGTTAACACTTTTACTATATTTGGATAAAGAGCTGCACAGAGTATAGCAGCAAGTAATTTATGATTTTCTCCATGTTCATTCAGCTGTAACAATTTTTGACAGCATGATAAACATGGCTTTGTGAGCAGATAACTCACAAAAAGTGAGAACACTTGAATTGATTTTCATTTAAGAGCAACTCACTTCGTTTCCACTTAACTGCAAAACACAGTCATCACCACTCCTTCTTCGCTTAGACTGTACAGCAACAAAGCCAATATCAGCTAGTAAGTCTAAAAATTGGTGTTTCATGTCTGCAATTGTCACTAATGTTCGCCATGATAAGAAATTCTCGTCGGCAAACCTATCACCTGCCATTCTGCTTATCTGGGTCTTTTTCAGCCAGCTCTGGAAACCAAATTATAGATTTACAAGCCCATAATATTGAAGGAAATATTACAAAGCCCCAGGCTCTTTTAAAATCTGTTACAATGGATGGGAACTACGTATCTATGCTTGAATGCACATAACTTACTGTGTAGGCTTTGAGAGCGGTCAACTGGTCACTGTTCGCAACAGCAAATTCTTTTTTTTTGGCATCTGCTTCATCTCTTTTGTTGAAAGGTGCTGAGAAAGGAGATTTGTAGCTCAAGCATGCTGCCATGGTTAATGCAGAGTCAAGACAGCGAAATATTGCACCAAACAGCATTAGTTTGCCAATTCTGTAAGGAGAGGAGGAAAAGTTTCATTTTGTAAAAACACTAGGTCAATTGCAGTGGTAAGTACATAATATGAATTCTATACAACTGTTAACTACCTGACATCAACAGGAAGTTGGGCAAGATGACAACCCAGTGGTGTAAGATCTTGTTTCTCATCCAGAGCTCCTATATTTTGTAAGCGTACCAATGCTGAATTTATACTTTCACTATCAGGAGACTCAAGCATATTACCTGTGTTCAGATACAAAATAAATCAGTACCAAAGAGAACAATAAGACAAAGTTGTCACACTTTCAGTTAAAGTACAACTCACTAAATATGTCATGTATGTCTTTCCCACAAAAATTACGAAGAACTTTCATTCTCAGAATGAGTTGCTCAAGTGGGATTCTGAGCAGCTCAGGGACAGGCTGTGCTAGGAAATTGTTGTCATGCCGGAATTTTGTATACAAATGGACACAAACTCCAGGCATAACTCGACCAGCACGGCCACGGCGTTGGGCAGCATTAGCTCGAGAGACCCATGCTAACTCAAGACTCTCCATATTTTTGTTGGAATCGAATCTAGACATTACAAATTGTAAAAAATTGCAAACTTATAAAAATCCCAGAAAATAATTCAAAAAAAATATTCCATACCTCTTTTCTTTCATTCTTCCCGCATCGACGACAAAAACACAGTCATCAATGGTGATTGATGTTTCAGCAATATTGGTAGACAGAACAATCTTTCTTGCTCCTCCTTTGGGTTTCCTACAGATTCAAAAAGGAAAAATGAACATGATTCACGTTTTGCTAAATTACACAAATAATTATGCATACAACAAGGGCTAAAACATACCTAAACACAGCAGCCTGCTCCTCAGAAGTCAAGGATGAATGCAAGGGAACAAGAACAAAGTTTCCATTGCGAGGACTAAGTACACGATTATCTTGTAGCTGGTTGAAAAGTGCCCGAATCTCAGCAATGCCAGGAAGAAAAACCTTTGGTATCAACGAAAAGATAAGGTTAAATATTGATGTATAGTTAATGAAATGAGTCGGAATTTTTTGTGCTACATACCAAGATTGACCCTTTCTGAGGAAAGTCATGGTTACCATTCACAATCCAAGTAAGAACTGCTTCAATAAGGTCATAGTTAACTTTTTCAGGATCCATCAAGTACAGAGATTTAATAGTAGATGGACTACGGCCTATGACAGACAAAGAAAAAAAAATAAGAGAGAAGTTCACATTTATAACCGGCGTAAAAGCAATCAGCACTACTTGAATCGCATGCATTAAACAATAAGGGAAGAAACACATGTACCATTGTAACGAGCCAACAATTGTGGTAGAGACAACATCTCATCTTTGACATTGTCTTTTGGTGCCACTGCATTTTGCATTAAGACATCTGCTGTGCTTAGGTCACATTCAATAGAATTTATATCATTATCTTGATTGCGCTTCTTCTCTTTGATTCTTCTAGCAAACTTAGAATCTTCTTCAAGAACATAATTTGTTTTCTCAATGATTTCATCAAGGAAAATCTGTTGCACAGAAAAGGTTCGACCTGAAACAGGTAAGAACATTGTATGTCACCTGCCAAAACAAAAAAAAATTAGAACACATTAGATCTCTTAATTTTAACTTATATTGACCTGGGATTTCTACGGTGGGAATATTATTAAAGTATGAAGAGAACAGATCAGCATTAATTGTAGCACTCATAAGAATGACACGAAGATCAGGTCTTTTTGGAAGGAGCTCTCGAAGAATGAACAATAAGCAGTCACTTTCTTCACTCCTCTCATGCACTTCATCGACAACAATATGTGATACGGATCTAAGTTCTGGGTCATTTTCAAAGCGCCTTAACAGAATTCCAGTTGTACAGAAGAGAAGACGTGTTTGTGATGACATTTTGCTTTCCAAACGGATCTATTAAAAATTAGGAAATATTTTTATCTGTCTGTACAAATTTAAGACACAGCACCAAATAGCACAAAAAAAGACTTTAAAACACACTTGATATCCAATTGAGCCTCCAATTTTTTCAACACGCTCGTCAGCAACACGTTCAGCAACTCCTATGGCAGACAATCTTCGAGGTTGAGTGCATATAATTTCACAAGTTCTCTGCTTATCTAATGAATAGTTTAAAAGCCAATCGTCCAAGAGGAACTGCGGTACCTGAAAAATAAATCTCATTGGAATCACCATTTTATATCACTAAAGAAAGTCTTTTTAAAAAAAATGGCAGGCAATGCAAACGCACTTACTTGAGTACTTTTACCACACCCAGTTTCTCCACAGATGACAACTACTTGAAAGTTCTTGATAGCTTCCAGAATTTCTGGCATCTTTTGCCATGCAGGTAAATGTCTCCGGTCTTTCAAACTTTTCTCATAAAGTTCATTTTTCCTTTTGTCTAAGAAATTCCTAGCTAACCTTTCGTCCTGCCTACAAACGGGAAGATAAAATATAAGGATATCCACTTCTGGACCAGAGTGAGCTTAGCTAGATAAATGAGATTTTTCAACAAACTTACCGTTGACGCTCTATTAAATTGGCAGAAATTTTCCGCTGTCTGCGCATTGGCACATTTACATTAGTATCATCAATAGTATCTTCTAACTCATTGGTCTCTTCCTCAGACTCAACATTTGATCCAAATAAAGGTTGATTTGGGTCTGGGAATGCCTCCCCAATTTTATTCAAATGCTCCAAAACTTCGCTTGGTTGATTTTGTAGCAAGTCAATCAGAGTGTAGATTGATGGAAAACCCTGATGATGCAATAGTCAAAAGTTAAAGCAGAAGCATAGAAAATTTACTTTTCAAGGAGGAAAGAAGGTAAAAAATAACATCCAAACCTGCTCAGCACAATCCTTGGCTTCAGCTATTAATCTGCTGGTAATACGAAGTGAAAGTGCTGGAGGGAAATAGTGAAATTGTGTGCTGATGCACAGGAGCGGTGGCTCCACTGGATACTTGGAACCTAAAGACAATCAATGCTTAGTACAATGGATCATAGCACACAATCTGTGACACTCATAGAAATATAACACTGTAACTACCGGGTGGAAATCTTATTTCAAGAATGAATTGCTTGTCTTCCTCTTCAGCAGCTGGTTCATGATTTTCTTTTGAGGCCATAAGTTGGTGAGAAAACCGACATTTGTCCCCAAATCTACATGGTTTACCACTTGCTATGAAGTTGCACAATTCTTTTTTCTTGTTATTGTTGCCTCTAGATTGACCTCTCTGGTTGTGGCTAGAATGCAATTTACTTTGTTGTGGTGGGATTTTGCAGCGCTCAATTAGGTAAGGGAGGTCTAATTTTGCAGCCCACACCCTATTGGGCAGTCTCTCTTCAAAGCTTTTCTCATAGATTGATTCTAAGGATGCTTTTTCATCAGAGCGCTGTTCCAGGATATCTTCTGCAACCTCTTCAGGTTTAGACGTATCAGATGAGGGGAGACGAATGCGAAAATAATGGGCAATGAGAAATTCCAAGCTTGCACCTAGATCACCTTCAGTGCTTTGAAGAGCTTCAATACAATGGGATTCATGGAAACCGTACCTGAAATTACCAGAACCAACTGCAAAAGTGAAGCATTGTGTAACAACATATCTTACCCTCATTAAAGTTGTATCTTACATTTTGAGTTTACTGATAGCAAAAGCATTTTGTTCAGCAAATGTTTTCTTCCGATTTTTCTGAGAGTAGTCAGTTCCACCAAGGACACGCAGTCCACCTCTATCCATCCAGTAGTGTCTACCCAAATTGGACCCTTTGTCTCTGTAGTCAGATTGGTTTCTCAGAACAAAATTCTGTAAAAAAATTTTTGTTTTTAATGCCACCTAATTCTTTATATAGTGGCTAATAATTGTATACCATTTTACCTCTCCATATAAGTGCCGTAGGGTGTCCAGCATTTGGTTCTCAAGGTTTTTAGCAACCCGAAGTGTCTGCATTTCCACTTTAAGTGTAGAGGGATTTTCTTCTGGAGCTGGGGCATTGCTGCATTCACAACACACAAGTTTAAAGTTTTAAAAATTCTAAGAAAATTTAATCTTTTTCAAGGAAGAAGTTCGCTACTTTTAAAAACAGAAAACTCTAACACTAATGACAGCTAGCCTCAACAGTTATAGGGCAAGGTAAAAACCGTGAGAAACCGTTTTTTTTTTTAAATAGTACTGACACAATTAAAATAGGCTGACAGCTAACGTTCGGTAAAAATTAAAGTACAATGAGGATAATACTCTGCATTTACAATAGGTTTTCATTTTCGGAGTCACCAAAATAACAAATTTCACCAAGTAAAAAGTAAATGGTGAATACAATTATAGGTTATATCTCACCCTTTGTTTTTGTCTTGAACTTTCACCCTTAAATCTTCCAGTCCAGATACTAGGTGGTTGTTGGCCCTTTCATTGGGCTTTGATGGTTTGTCAGACTTCTTGCCCTTCATGATTCTGGCGGTTGTTGATAAATATCCCTAAAAATGCGTGTCTCCTCCTGACACATTTGCCACATTAGAAGACATAGTGAGGGGTGGGGGACTAGCAGAAGCGAGAGAGGAGGGGGCCGAGAGGCGGCAGCAACAAAAGAAAGCTGTGGAAGTTTGACGAAACAACCGTCATCTGACTCTGGACCTCGTCGAAACATCAGCTCTAGTTGCTCGTGAACTTAAAAATCATGGAAAAGAGCGAAGGCTCGGAAACATCGATCCAGGGCAGCGTGGTAAGCGAAACTGTCATCGTGTTCTGATGTTAAATTATAGTAATTTCGGTGTGGCAACCAGCAAGGCGATGGTGAAGCGGGGGCGGAGGCAGCGAGGCCGCAGCCCTCCGTGCCCCCGAGCGTGCCCCCCGCCGTGTCCTTCCCCGGCCTCGGACCTGACCACCCCGGGGCCGCCTCCGGCTCCAGTCTGTCGCAGTTCCGCTTCCACCAGGACATCGGTCGGTGGAAGACGCTGTGAGTACTCTGACGACACGCTGGTGCGGCTTGCGGCTGCGAGGGGCGCCCGGCGCGTTACTCCCGGCATGCCGCTGCGTGTCCAGGTACGAGGCGTGCAGGGCCAAGCTGGAGCAGCTGCGGAGTCTCCAGGAGCAGGTCGAGGAGTACGCCGGCGCGGACGACGACGGCGCGGACGACGAGGCGCGCGAGGCGCGGCGCTGCTGGCGGGAGCTCCGCGCCGAGCTGGAGGCGGCGACGCGCACGCTCTCGCAGGAGCACTCGTTCGTGGAGCGGGCGCTGGAGAAGCACGGCGCCGTACTGCAGCGACTGCTCAGGCGCCTCCAGGTAGCCGACGGCGGCGGCACCCGCACCCCGTGCCCGTCAAGAAGGTGCTTCCACGGCCCCCGTTGCACAGGAGCGGGGAGGCGGCGGCAGTCGTCCGCAGGCCGCGCACAGCGCCGCGCCCGCGTCGCCCATCACCAAGGAGACCATCGGCACGCTCAAGGGGCTGATACGCGAGCACGAGACGCTGGCCGCTAGCGTCGAGGAGGAGCGCGCCAAGTAAGCGCACGGACCCCGGGAGCGGAGTCGGCGCGGGTTCGAAACCCGACACAGCGCAATCAATCTTTTCCGTCCGTGGATTTCCTGGCGGCGCAGGCAGCAAGACAGGCATCTGGACGTGGGGGAGTGCCAGGACGTGCACGCCGTGCGCGCGGCCGAGGAGAAGCTGCGGAGGACCCACGGCCTCGTGCAGCTGCAGGTGAAGCGGCTGCAGTACGAGCTGTCCCGCCTGAGCCAGGCCCAGGCCATGGAGATGGACGCCGTGTCCAAGCTGCTGCAGCAAGCCTTGTCGGAGCTGCGGCTCAGCCAGGCGCACGAGGCCGAGCTCGCCGCCGAGCACAGCCAGCTCCAGGACGGGGCGCGGTTCGTGGTGACGGCCAGCGGCTGCCAGGACCTCTACCGCCACGCGTCGAGGTGCGCGCGGACACATCACAGAGGGTCCGTCGTCCTAGCGCGGTCTGCAGGACGGAGGAGTTGTTGTCCCGCAGGAACTCGTTCGTCGGCAGCCTGGAGGACGCGCAGCGCCAGAAGGCGCGGCGGGACCGGCTGGCGGGCAGGCTCCACAGCGAGAGGGTGTACCGGGAGGTGGACCACTTGGACGACCAGACGGAGGTGCTGCACGCCCTGGACGAGCAGATCGCGAGGTGAACGCGTGACGCCCGGCAGGTGGGCAGCCAGATGTTGCCTGCCCAGCCGGAGTCTGTGTAGCTAAGCCGTGCGCGGGCGTGCATGCATGCGTCAGCAGTTAGTCGCCGACGCATGCGCGCACGCGCTACACTGACTCCCGGGCGGCTGTGGGCCGGACTTGACAGGGAGACGGAGGGCCTGCACGAGGCCGAGCGCGTCCACGAGAGCGCCTGGCTCGCCCTGCGCCAGGAGCGGGACGAGCTGACGGCGCACCTGTACCCGGACGAGCAGCGCCTCCGGGAACTCCAGGCAAACTGTAAAAATAAAAATGAGGAGGGGGAGGGCGGAGGTTTCTTGCTTTCGCTCGTTGTGCGCCGGGATCCTACGGGCTCCCGCCCGCGTCCCCCGACGTGACGATCGGACGCGTTTGGTCGCCGCAGGAAATCGCCAAGGAGAAGCTGGAACTGGAGACGAAGCTGTACAGGGAGAACTTCCTGTTCAAGAAGCAGCTGGAGGATTTCCAGAAGGACCTGCTCGAGGTTGAGACGGACTTGTTGACCGGGAACATCAACCGGAGGGCGAGGGCCACCAAGAACATAGTGGGTTGCAATGGGCTGTTTGGTTGTTTTCCTGTCCGCCGGCCCCGAGCTGACGGGGGAGTGGCGTGGCGTGGCGTGCACCTGCAGGTGGCGCAGCTGGAGGTGCTGCGGGACTGCATCACGCAGCAGAACGAGGAGCTGCGGGCCGAGCTGAGCGCGCGCCGCCTCACCATCAGCCCCTCCGACTCGCTGGCCTCGGCGGCCGTCGGCGAGGAGGAGTTCCGCCAGCACATCACGGACAAGATGAAGAAGATGGAGCTGCGCATCAAGGAGGACCTGGACCGGCGCGCCCTCTTCAAGCCCAAGAAGCTTCTGTTCGAGGCCCCGGGCGCCCCGAAGATCCCCTTCCGCGGCCAGATGAACGTCATCAGAGTGCCGTCGAAGGTGCGTGGGGTGTGGTGCGGGGTGGGCGGGGCGGGGGCGCTGAGTAAGAGCACCTGCCCACCTGTCCGCCTGACCAGGTCGCCGCGGACTGGCGCCGGATGACGACGCCGGAGCTGCACCGCCAGGAGGCCATGCAGCTGCAGGTGGAGAGCCTGCGCCGGGACATCCTGGTAGAGTCCTGGGGAGGGGGCAGGTGGGGGCGGGGGCGCCGTGAGAACAGCGTTACCCTCCGGGCGTGCTCTGCCAGAACAAGCTGAGCCTAGAGAAGGCGAAGGCGAAGCAGCAGCTGCTGCAGTACGAGTCCCAGCGGCACGCTCTGGCGCCTCCGGGGGGACCCCCGGGGCCGGCGGGGGCTCCGGGCGCGGACGCCGCCGAGGCCACGCAGGAGCTTCGCGCCATCCTGAGCCAGCTGGACGCCTTCCTCCACCGGGTCAGGAGTGGTCGGGTAAGTGCAGCGAGTGCGGCGCGTGCGGCGAGCGCGGCGAGCCCGGCGCGGCCGCCTCACACCGACACCTGACCCGACACCGGCGTCACTCTCAGGACGGCGACCCGAGCTGCAGCAGGCTGGCGCAGGCCGCTGTGGAACCGGAGCCGGAGCTGGAGGAGGACTTCGGGCGCGAGATGCGTACGCTTGTCTTGCAGCTGGAGAAACTCCAGAATGCCCTCGAGGGTAGGCCGGCCTGAACGCGGCGCGGCCAAGAGCCTCAGGTTCCAGGTCAGCGGAAAAGCACGCTCACTGACGCTGTCCCTGCCTCTGTCTGCGGCTTCAGGAAGCAGCACGAGGGAGCGGGAACGCAAGACCGCCGCACTGGAGCGCGGCCGACAGCTGTTCAGTCAGCTGCCGGATGCTGAGAGGGCTGAGAGCGCGGGGTGAGAGGAGAGGGAAGGGCTGCTCCGTCCGGCCTCTTAGTTGGGGTCCAATCCGTTTTTCATGTATGCCGTTATCGCGTGATGCAAGTGAAAATCCGCAAGGTCCCGCACCGCATTCTGATTTCAGGAGACGAGAGAAATCTTCGGGGAGTTCTAGTGACCGCCCTGTCTCTTCACACGAGTTGTGATGGAATTCCCTCTCCAGTGTTACGACAGTTTTCAGCTATCGACATCATGAGGAGGTAGGTTTATTGAAAAATGATGAAAGTTGTTTTGTATTATCTTTTAATGGTCTTGGGTTACATTTGCAATATTTGCTTACACGATACACTGATTTGCTTACACCAGCGCTCTGCTTAGCAGGACAGATATGATGGAAGATTTGTGGGGACTGCGGTCACATGCAATCACATCATAAAGGGGGTAGGGGATAGAAATGAACAACCAACTCTGTAAGCAGCAACTCAAACTTCAGGTTCACAAGAACATAGAAACTACCCTTTCACAGTATGTATTTGATAAGTCATTCAGGAAAATAATTCACCTTGCACCACAAACAGCATTACTAAAAGACCCTTCCAATCAGAAGGTCATCTACTTCAATGGCAAGATGATAAAGAAAAGGAATAAAGCCAAACTACTATATGCACAAGAAATTCTAGAAGATAAAAGCAGGCAATATCTTGTTGATTAAAATAGATTTATTCATCAAGCAGGAAGAGAGATTCAGCTACATCTAGTTAGTTACATAAAACATTTGGTAACAAATTTAATAGTATGTTTGTTGTTCAACAAACTGTTGGACAAAGTCAGGCTGATCTGAAGTCAGTACAATATCTGAGTTGGGCTGAATTTTAGAGCATTATAAATATGAATGCTAATTTTAAATCCATATACACAAAAATAAAATTACTTTATCAATACTGAACAATATGATCTATAATATATTTCTGATTTCAAACGTTATAAATTCTTTGGCAAGCTTACTTGACTCGTATGTTTACAAATAAACAGAAACACATGAGTCAAATACTTGAGAAACATGTAACACAATTCAGATCAACTCAGATTTATATTCAAAATAAAAACAGGATCTTACACAAGGTATTTAAATATACACATACATAGCCCACTTTACAATATCAAAAGTTTGTGCATTATGGGCATAAGTCAGTTACATCTTAATGAGAGGCACACACTAACAGTCAATACCCATTTACATTGAAACATGCAAAAAATATACACTCGCCAAACTTTTCTTAAAATAGAGAACTATTTGCCTATGTTTAGACAAAGGATAAAGAGAATTCTATATTGTAATTTGAACTGCACATAGCACATAACTCACTTGTTAATGTCAAAAACCAGAGGTTTCCCATAAATTTTAAAATTGTAATTCTAGCCCCTATGTTTAACTGATGATTCTAAAATTCAGCAGAGGCTTGTGGAAAATTGTCACCCGTATCACTGACCTGCCTTCATCTAAACACTGGAATGAAGTTCTGGTGGCATTTACGTTCTGCATCTACAATGCCTCACTTTTACATATACGAAGCCCTGTATTAATTCCACACATTATGACATCCCCCCCCCCCCCTTAATTTTTCTTAAATTTTCCTAAAACTGGTAGAGGGGCCTATAAGAGATGGTTCTAAAGGTGATTGAGTTGGGCGGCTCAAACAGACCATATTCTTTTAAGGAAAAGGAAATGGGGTAATGCGGTAATGAAGAAAAAATCAGAACAATTTCTCCACATCAACCCATTCAAATAAACCATAGGTGGACCAAAAATTCAGTGCAACTGAGGATTTCGGACGAAATATAATGGCTCTACATAAAGACTGACACATCCAAAAATGCTCAATTTTGAAACAAATGCTATAAAAATCTCAGGCAGTTAAAAACGAAGAAAAATAACACTGTTAAAGAAAGGTTAAGCCAAACAAAAGAGATTCAGTAATATCAAAAACACTACATACAGTACTGCAAGCTTCTCATTACACGCTCACGTTTCACTATCATAGAACACAACAGTGTTTAAGTACAATGCAGTTACAAGAAGTACTTACTACAATAATACAACTTCATGTTTTTTTTTTTTAAAGTATGTATTTTAGGTACCCTCTGCTGGGCATACGGCAGTGAAATGTCAAAATGATAATTTTTTAAAAGTGAGCAGGAAGAATTATTGCAAAACTACACAGTAGTATGAAGTTTAAACATCAGTCTTCTAATATGTAGCTTGAATTTTCCAAATAAAATAATGAAATGAATAAAGTTTATGAACCACCAAAAAATGATACTGAAACACTGTGCATGGTTTATAAACAGTGAGAGAAGTTAACACAAGGACATCGTCAAACAACTAGCTATGGGCACAACCAAAGTTCTAAGTCAGAGCACTTTACCTATCAGTCTACACCTAGCAGCACATATTGAAGTTACTTTGTACATTAAATGGATTTTGCCCATACCGTGAAGTTTGTACTAGGCAAGGACAAATGATGAACTCAATTACTGGTAAATTAAAAATATATCTGCTTTTAATAAGAAAATATTTCGATATGTATTCACTAGGGAAATGAATAGCACCAACAGATTCAATGTGGACAAAAATGTTATCAGCCATCTGTTCCAGAGTTATCTAACTATACTGGGATGCGAGTTTGAAACTGGATTGAGCAACTTCACATAAACCAGAACAATGAAGAAGTTATGATAACTAGGATGAATTAAAAGGATGAAGCACCACATTGCCTAATGACAACACTTTTATCAGGCAATTTAACATTAAACTTCTCAATGATACTCCCAGCAACATAGAGATCAAACAAGTTTTTAGACCAGAAAGAAGTAATAACTTCCTTCATCAAATGTGATGAACAATACGAACGGTCAAACCTCCCATCAGATAGATCACAAATATACTTTCACTGAGAATACAAACACACAATTGCTGAGGGTTGACTGCACAAAAATTTGTGGAACTGAACTGTTCACAGCCACAACTCTTATCACAGACACACTCAATGCAAAGTCTCCAAGAGATTGCAAAGAAAGGAAAAGTAGAAGCAAGAAAAGAAAAACAGTTGTGGAGCTTTACAAGGATGAAAAGGTAAACTAAAAGGATTTAAGGTTAGGATTACATTGAAAAATGTACATGAAGAGTAAATAAAATACGATTTGTTAAACTAAAACTAAGGAAACTTAAAAATTATAACAATAAATTAATGTAAACCAGCCAGTAACAGAGCTCAATAAGTAGAAGTATTGATTCAAAGAAAAAGCACAGAGGAAAAACTACTGGAACCAAAGGAAGCAGTAATCCCCTATCACATGCGCCGGAAAGAAGCCATGCTTAATGAAGAGCTCTTGGTGTGCTTGCGCCTTGGTTGGACTGACATTGGTGGCTTCAGCGTTGGCTCTGATTCAGACGGAGAGGCCAACTCCTGTAAATAAAAATTAAATAATCAAGTACAAGAAAGTCTTATTATCACAGTAATAGTTGACAGGTGACAACACATCCACAGTGTAATTGGAAGAAAAAATTTAATTAGAAATGCAAAACCGTAATCACTTCATTAATCCCTAGCATCACAATTAGTAGAGAATAAACTTACATTTAAATTTGTACATGAAGCAAGCCTCATTTGGGCAAGTTGTGAGGCAGGGGTGAGGTTTGTTGTGCTCCCAAACGGGGACATCATAGTTGATACTGCTCTTTTTAATTTGTTTGGCGTTTTGTTGAAGCTGAAGGTACGCCCAATCTTCATCTTAGTTCTTGATGCCAATCTGAATGATGAAAAAAACCCCAAGAGTTGATGAATAAATAAAATACAGTTAAAGAGGTCAGAAAATATTTCAATACATAATACTTACTTAAACGCCTTAGAAAGGGTTCCAAAGCCTTCATTGGTACCAATATCAAGTTCCCCATATTCTAATGGAGATAAAAAGTATGCCTGCAAATGGAGATATCAATGGTAATTTGATGATTGATGAACAATACATATGTGACAATATAATTAAGCATTGTAATACTTACAGCATCAGCTTTGCACACAGTGTTAGCTAGTTGTCTGCACAGCGTTTGTAGAAAAGCAACTTTATCTACGTCATCTTCAGAAAAAGAAAATGAATATAACTTTTCCTTCAGCTCCTGGTTGCTGCGACACTTCAAGGCAAACATGTTCTGGGCTTCTGCAAGATTTACAAGACAATAAAAGTAACTGTACAGCCAGAGCTAGAAATTTATTCTCAAACTTACCCTCATTATTTCCTTCTCTATCTTGCACATCAAATACTCTTTTGATATCAGAGAGCGGAATCAGCCTGACATGCTTGAAATGTTTAGACCCTGGGTTAGGACTCTTCAGAGATCCTGCTGCCTTCGATCTCTTCTTGCACACCTGTTGAATTAATATATTAAATAAGAGTAATGACATTTGTTTAATAGTTTTGCATGACTTATTCGCCCATACCATACCTCTAGGATATCCGAAAATAAGAAGAAAACAAGGGCGTCCCCCCGCCCACACAATTCATTACTCAACTCAATTACATCAACACGCGTAACAAATGCCCTGTGTGACGATACCAGATGGGGGGGACAGTTGTCGATATCATTAAAAATGCTGAACATGTCCATACATGCTTCCATTCTTCTTTTATCCTCATTGATATGCGTCATGACCTCTCGAATGGCATGGAGAGCCTCTTCTAGAGCAGCATGGTCAGGATTGCTTTTGCTAGTGTGCTTTAAAATGTCTCCCAAAAGGAGCGAGATGCTTGGCAATCTTTGGACTGGACGTATTAAAAGTTCCCCTAATGTTTGCCTGCCACATTCAGGCTTACTCTGGCAAACTTTAAGGTATGCATGAAATCTGGGCTTGGTTGAATCACATCTGCTTAGCATTTCTTTTGTCTGTTCAAAAAAATTCACAAAGGGGGGATATGCCTTCACCATATCTCGTGAATGTTTTAGAATAATACTTCCTATACTTGTAGTGTCTGTCCAATGACAATTAGCCCAACATAACTCTTGCAGCATTTTAGAGTGAAGTTCATAGATGGGTGGCAAGTGGCCAAATATGGTTTTTAACTCAGTATTATCTAAAAGAGGACCTTCTTCTTCTGACATCTCCTCAAGAGGAGCTTTTATAAGTGTCATTATGGTCCGCAAAATGCCAACATAATTTGTTTCTGTTTGGACCAGCTCATTGAAGACCTGTTGCCTAGGACTCAGGCTTTTTAAAGTAGCAGCCTCCACTTCATCTGCGCCCTTTTCTGACACAGTAGAAGAGCAGTCCAATATAGAGCCACTCAGACTTAAAAGTCCGGCATCACTAACTGACGACCTGCGTTTGTGTAAGCTCGGCGAGTCGACGGGGACTAGTCTTGCAGCATCACGTAAGCGCTTTCTTTTTCTGAGGCGTGTAGATGTAGGTGTCCCAAGAGAGTCTCTTGATGTTGCTGGACTCATCACTCCTTCCAAGCACTGCAAAGGACAATGTCACATAAAAGGTTAACATTAATTATTTACACACTTAAGATAATTGGTCATTTGCTTACATACCCCTTCAAATTTGTATTCTGCTTCATCAGCAGCCCCTTCATTTTGGACTGAAATCCAGAACCATTCAGGTTTCACTATGTGAGACTGAGTCTGACCGAGGCTAAGTGGAACATCAGGAGCAGTTACCTCTTCCACAACCTAAGAGATGAAGAAAAAGATTCATCTGTAAATTAATGCATCAAAACACATGCACAAACTGAAAAACAGAGTAAGGAGCAGCTTGCACTTGGTTTGTGAGTTACACTCACAGGATTACATTCTGAAAAAAGGGGTCACTCTAGTAGTTAAAAAAAGAGAAGTCACGTGTGGAAATGACATGTTAGAATTATGATGCAAGCAGGGTGGGAATGAGGGGAAACAATAACATGAATAAATTACGAGAGGCGTACCATAACCGGAGTCTTTGTGCAGTATGTCACAAAGGAAGCAAGGATACCACATCTAAAGAAACCGGGTTGGTAATGTATTTTTGTTGATGAATATCTACTCAGTTTGATTGTAAAGAGTACAGGTAGCAATGTGAATCAATAGAACTGAACATAGTAGCACACAAAATCTACATTATAGATCCCGAATAGAGATTTCCAAACACAAAACAATAAAATAAATGAATGAAAACCAGACATGCAAGGTTTCATTAATGATAAAAGAATAAGAGGTATTAAGAGTTAGTGGGGGATCAAAACTTCCATGGAGGATACATGCAACCCTAACAGCAGAACGAAAGAAAAAAGGTGCAAAACAAAGCAACTCTAGAGTATAAAGTACCGGAGCAGCAGTGGCTTCCTCTTGATCACACACCATGGGATCGTCTGCCACCGGTATCATGGTTGTTTGTTCAGGACAGGTTTCAGATGGAAGAGGCTTCTCACAATCCCCATGCTGTCCACTTGGACTGGCAGAGCTTGTTTCATCCATTTCCCAATCATACGCTGTCACCATTTCATCATGAGAACTATCTTGCTGATCCACATCATTAGGTGTTGAAGTTGGTAACTCGCTTATACTTGGGAAGAATGGACTTTTGGGAACTATGAGCTTTGGCGTTTCGTAAATGGAAGTGCAGGGACTTTTCGGTTCTGGGGATTGAGGGGAGCTCAGGCTATCCTCTTCACGAATAGCCGGGCATTTGTTGGGAGATAGAAGTAAGCGAAGAAATGATGACCGCCTCCGTTGAGGAGGGATTGGGTGAGGTGGCTCAGAGCTCTTGGAATGTTGGGACTTGCTTTCAGCCAGAGGTGCAGGACTTGGTTTGCCTTTGAGCAGGCTGTAAGCCTTGTAGCTCTCCACCACCTGTAAACACACCCACACCGTCCCTGATTGTGTGTAGGAAGCATGCCCACTGTTCCTCATGCAACATAATATCCTAAAAATTTGTTACCCTCTACCCACATGCATCAGATAAAAAAGCTGTATGAACATTCTTGAATGATGGTAGATTCGGAAGAGGTGACTGACCAGCACAGTGCATTCAGGTCAAAAAGAGTTGTAAGGCTACCAAATAATTACTCTTGCAAGTGAAAATTTTGGATCAATGAAAAAGCAAAGAAGAGCCATGATGAAATTTCTAACAATGCATTCATAGTGATTAATAGCTAGCCATATGAAACAAGAAAAAGACTCAGAAAAATAATAAGATAGCAATGTAAAAAAATCCTCACCTTATTTAATCCTCCTGATGTCATGCACAGACACAGAAATTCATTTAATTTAATTTAAGGATAATAAACAGGCCAAGAAGATACAGCACAAATAACATACTAGATATTAAATAGCTTATATGATTTTTAAAAAATATCATTGTTGAAAAAACAACAACATGTAAACCCTAATTTTCTTATTGGAGTTGTTTAATGAACAATATTTAGGATTTTAACAGTATTCTCACTGCCAGTGTATTGTATAGATAGGTACCATCTCCCACAGTATCCAAAGGAATTCACACAATAGTAATAACTATCCACTTAATTAATGGAAGTGACCACAACATGCAACATGAACTTACAATATGAGTGCAGTCTGTTGTTGCCACAGTGCCTCCATTCTCTGCTAGGACTTCCTCCATGTGCTTTCTTTCCTCTTCAGGAAAACCAACAAAGCAAACTCTGGCTCCTTCAAATGGTTTTAATTTGTAATTTGCCTGTCAAACATGAGAATAGTATGAACAATATGAAAAAAAAAAAAACAAAAAAAAACAACAACATGGGAACTTCATCTACCACAAATTACTTACAGTGAACTCAGTGGCAGCTGCACCAAAACCCAGTTCTTTCCGCTTCTCCCAAGCAGCAAATACCCAGCCCTCAGACATCACAGGGACCCGGAAAGTAATGGCATATTGGTATTTTTTGCCCCCACAACTTTGGGCTATTAAGTGTGTGACTGATACTGACATCTCTTTGCGAATACTGCCTCCCATACATTGTACTAATCGCACAAGCTTCATCTAAAGAAAAAACGTAAATGGTGAGAGACAATACTGTATTGCGCTTGATATTAAGTACTCATTTTTTTTCTTTCTTCTCATTAAATAAAACTTTTATAGCACTCACTCACCAGATGATCTTTTTTCCGAAAACCAGTGAAACAAACAACCAGCCCAGACATTGCATGATTGTACAGTGGCCGGGTTGTTGCTGGGAGGGGTTCACCGCTTTCTGCAATTTCAAGAAGGGCACTTCGTCCAAGAACCCTGCAAAATGAAATGAAAGATTAAATTAGTAAATTTGGTATGGAACTAGTACACAACTAAGTTAAAGCTACACAAAGAAATCTACAATGTACCTGTATTGCGGGTGGTGAGGTGCTTCTGCAATTGGCCCAACCATGTCTTCTATAACAAATACTGTGCAGGTATTAGGCGGAAGTGGAGCCTCTAAGATCTCCAAGCCAGTCTCTGAAACCTCCACAGGGAGGCCCAGTTTCTGAAACAGCAAAAGTTTTCATATACTTCATAAAACATCACTGAGAAATGCACAAATCTCTGCATCAATAATTCAGGGGGAACACAGTGCACAGCAATTTCAAGAACAATCAGAATTACATACCTTGGCAGCAGCTGATACCATGGGATCATGGATCAAGCTTCCAACAATACAAATGCGCTGACTGGCAGCAAAATCTGGAAACAAAGATAATTCCGTTTCTTAAGTTTGACAAGACAATTGAGATACCGTTGACAGAGGCAGACTGATTCCTGACGAATTCTATTCTATCAATGTTTTGTGTCAAATAAATTTTAATTTTTATTGAGGGTTGTCGACTGAGTTGCAGAAGTCTAAGGGTTATTAGAAACAGTTAAACTCCAAGAATGGTCACCTAGCATATCCAGGAGTCTCTTACGGTTCAAAACAAGGAATGCATTTCTCAATTCACAACAGAGCAGTATGGCATCCTTCTGCTTGTTTATTGTTTACAAAGACTGGTACCAAATCCATCATGAAATTATATGTGTGGAGATATGACATTCACCTTTACTAGATATACATTTTCAGGCCATGGAGATTGTAATCTGTCCATATAACCTTCGCCAAGTAAAGGATCACAGGGTGGACATGGACAAAAATAGGCCTAACTAACGTCTAGGTCATTTGGGAGTGAGGTTAGGAGGAACTTTGAACGAGCAAACCTCGTCAATGCGACTATTCTCGAAGTGTTTGAACCAGCGTATGCAAAGCAAATAACTGAAGTTTTGAGAAAATTAATAAAGACAACGAACAAGCTCTGCATTCGCTTAACGTACCTTCAGGACCGTCCTGTTCCATCTCCATGGTTGACATTATGAAACTTCACCGTTAATTCACAATAATGCACGCATTGCAGTTTTAACCGAGTTACAAATTAATTTCAAACAATCGAATCAAATGAAACAAATATTCATTCATAAAACTTGGACGTTACTCCAGGTTTGAACAGTTTGAAGCATTTTTGTTCTTTTGTTTTCCGTCCGAACCAAATGTAACGCGGAGGGCGTCCAGTTAAGCAGTCTGCAGTTGCAGCAGGGACTATCTAACAGTTAACGAGGTTAACGATTTTAACGAAAAAAGTCGTTTGACATAAGATAAATTACTTTTCATGAGATCTAATTTTTAACATGTACAAATTTCTTAAAATTTTCTAGCTCTGTATGCACAATTTGTAACAAGATTCACAATGCATAAAAAATAGACCTGCACGTTTTCTATTTGCAGGGAATCTTAAAAATAGCGCATAAAACTCGATGCAAGTGAAAAATTATGAAACAATACTAAAGACTCGTCCTAAAATACCATAATGAAGAAAAATAATAACTGATACCACCTACACGAAAGGGAAGTTCAAGTTCACGACCACGAGACGAGTGCCCGACTCAAATTTTCAGTGCGGGTTTCACCACGTGTATTTGTTCAATTCAGAACTTTTGCGGGGTTTGAGTGATATGAATTACGGTGGAGTGTTTTTATCTTGCCCACCAGTCATTTTTGTTTTCAACGGCGCGGTTGGTGGTGCGCTACGCGCATGCTCGTGATGGCCATGTCCTCCGTCGTCATGCCGGCTGCCGAAACCACGAACGGTGATCTAAACCAAGTAAGTTTCGAGAAAAGCATCAAATTTCTGCTTCGGTTGCGCCTGTCTCTCGGTTAGCGGGTGTCCAGTGGCCTGGACGCGTGTTAAACGGGCCAAGGCATCGCGAGGTGGAGTTGGGAAGCGGCCAGAAACTCGAGTCTGCACGGGAGGCGCGCTTCAGCCTAGCGCCTAGCATCGGCGGCAGCCTCTAGCAGCGCGAAACCTCAGTTCAGTTTGCTGCCGAGCGTCCAGCTAGAGCCTTGCCCCTGCACAGCACACCTCCGTCTTGCTCAGAGCTGTGGCGTAAGCGTAGCTGCTCATTTGTAACTTCCAAGTAGTGATCCCAACTCAAGCTTCAAAATTCCTAATTTAAAGATTTTGAAAGCCGCAATGAAGGTAAATGCTTATCTTGTCTGTCTTTAACCGTAAGCGTGCGTTTCCAACGATCTTCGACGAGTGTTCCCGGTTACCCGCCGTTTTGGATTCTTTGTATCTGTAATGAGTTGAAATTTCAAATATTTTGTTGCTTTCTCTTAGTAGTATGCGCCACTTTCGCGTGTTCTTAAATTTCTTTTTGAACAAAAGTCCGTCAACGCAATTTGATCACACCACGGCGATTGGCCTAAGCGGCAATTTTAAGGTTATCCCGCGTGGTGCCTCATTTCGAAATAATGAAAATGAGGCTGCGTCGCTTAAAACCGACACTCGGTACATTTCTCGCAGAGCCCGGGCCTGTCGATTTAACCGCGCCGTCTTGCTTTTCATAATGATCATTGTGACTGTTGTCCGGGATTTCGGCCTTTTCGTAGTCTTTGTTTATCGGTCCCGGCATGGCTTGTTTTCTCTGGCCGCCGCATGGGCCGAATGTATGAGCGGTTTTCAAACTGTTCCTACTGCTCTTCCGCCAATCTCTTCTTGCGTCCCTCGATATAATGTCAATCGCCGTGCGTCCTTCTCTTCACTGTATGAGTGTCCGTTGTTCCTATCAAGCTTCTAAAAATGTCCTTTTTATTATTTTTTTATAGGGGTGCAAACTGGATGAGAACATGGAAGTGGGATCAGAAGTGGGTACTACCACCAAAGAAACCATCATCACAGAGGATGGTGAGAAGAAGCCTGATGTGAAGGTGGAAGAAATGACATCACGGGATTACTACTTTGACTCGTATGCTCACTTTGGTATACATGAGGAGATGTTAAAGGATGAAGTTAGAACACTTACCTATAGAAATGCTATGTATCACAACAAGCATCTTTTCAAGGTATGCGTCTCTTTACGCTGTAATTCTTTTTTTGTTCATGGTTTCTCTTTGACTCTGATTATTTGCTTTCTGCTCTTTTTAGGATAAAATAGTTTTAGACATTGGATGTGGAACTGGTATCCTGTCAATGTTTGCTGCTAAAGCAGGAGCTGCCAGAGTTTTTGGAATTGATTGCTCAAACATTGTGGAGTATGCCAAGAAAATTGTGGATGCCAACGGCCTAAGTGAAACTGTTTCCATTATTAAGGGAAAGGTAAGGATCATAATTGTTGTTTTGCTCCTACTTCCTCTTTGCTGCATAAATTTTATTGTATGCTCATCCGGTTTCTAGGTTGAGGAAGTGGAGCTTCCTGATGGCATCACCAAAGTGGACATCATCATTTCAGAGTGGATGGGATATTGTCTATTCTATGAATCCATGCTGGACACTGTCCTTTTCGCTAGGGATAAGTGGCTGAAGCCTGATGGCTTGATGTTCCCTGACAGAGCCACCCTCTTCGTTTGTGGCATTGAAGATCGTCAATACAAAGATGAGAAGATCAACTGGTGGGATGATGTGTATGGCTTTGACATGAGCTCCATCCGAAAGGTTGCTATTAGTGAACCTCTTGTTGATGTGGTTGATCCCAAGCAGGTGAGTCTTAATCAAATTTTTAGTGTATTGAGTGCATGGAAGTGAAGGTAATAATTAATTGCGTACTTTGCCTTTTAAGGTGGTCACAAACTCTTGCCTGGTGAAAGAGGTCGATCTCTATGTGGTGAAGAAAGAAGATTTAGATTTCTCATCCCCATTCCACCTGCAAGTGCGAAGGAACGATTACATTCAGGCACTTGTGACTTACTTCACAATTGAGTTTTCCAAATGTCACAAGCGAATGGGCTTCAGCACTGCTCCCGATGCCCAGTACACTCACTGGAAGCAGACTGTATTTTACTTTGATGAGTACATGACAGTGAAGAAAAATGACGAGATCTGTGGCGTCTTTGGGATGAAGCCGAATGCTCGGAATAACAGGGATCTGGACTTCACTATTGAACTGGACTTCAAGGGTGAATGTGGGGAAATGCATGAAGTAAACCATTATCGTATGCGCTGATCTATTGCTTATATATATATACATAAATCTAGTGATATTGAGTGAATGTTCGTTCTTAGGATGTTAGCCAAGGTGAAGTAATCTTTTGATCATATTTTGGCATGGCTTTAATATAATCAACCTTTTCTCTGTATGTGGAGATGAATTGTGATTTTTTTCCTTACTGCATGTTTAAGTCTTAAATACTAACTAAGCTGTATTGGGCTTTCTCTTTTATACACAGTCTTATAAGAACACCAGTTGGTTTTAGTTTCCATTTTATCACCAAGTGGCCATAGACACGTAAAATGTCAAACTTAGGTGTGTGCCTTGGAGGCCAGTTTTGTCACAAGTGTGTCATTGTATACTAAGTTTTCAAGATCTAGCAGGTACTGGATCCAGTGATGGCAGTGCAATGTTAATCTAGGGAAGATTTGGAGGGTTTTCTGCAGCTTTAAGCACGTTGGCCACAGTATTTTCGTTTTAATTAATTTCGTGTATGTAATATTTTGTATGAATAAACAACAATTCCTCTGTGTAACAATATTATTTTATTCTAAACCTTACTTTTATTTACATAACATTTGATTCTCTACACGCCTAACCCTTTCAAAGATGTTGCCAACTTTTGAGTTTTGTAGTCTGTGCGGAGCTGGATGAAGTTGACCAGAATGGAGCTATCTAGCCCCGCCTGGTGGAAGGGAGAATCACTGGTTCAGATAAATACTCTAGGCATGTGATGAAAAAAAAGGAACACTACTTACCAAAGTTTCTCCTGAGCAGACCTGTTTCAAATTCTCCGGCTTCACCAGAAGTAGGTTGCAAAGGGCGTGTAAGGTGTCAAATAGGGTATCAACCAATGTAATGTGGAGCTCCTTCACACACTTGCGATACTCATTAACATCCATGATTGCTATCATTGCACCGATGGAATTAAATTGGAACTGTAGCAGGTGTTCATAAATCACTCTGTGTAATCTAATGCCCAACTCCAATAAGACATTCTCCGCATTTTTGCCATCCAAACAAGCCTTGATTCGTTTAATGGTACTACCCAAATACTGCACAACAGCCATACAAGCCTGTATGAAAGGATGAAGACAAAAGAACAGTTCTCTGTATTTTTTTTATATGCTTCAAAAAGATGTAATGGTTAATAAAAAGTGGGCACACTTACAGGGGACGCCATTGTGTCCAAGTCAGCTTCGGGTTTAAAATCGGTCTTTTTCTGTTCAGTCTGGAGATAAATTTTCACCCAGCCAACAATTGCACTAAGAACTCTGGGGGACCAAAATTTATTGCTACAGCTCAAAATTGAAACTAAAAATATCACAAGTATCTTGATCAACAATGTGTTACCTGTCAAGGCCAGTGTCCAGTTTTGATTCAATTTGCTCCAGCATTTGTTTCTTTTTATGCATACATTCTGCATGCTTTGGTGTTGACCTGTAAGAATATCATACCTATGAGTTTCACAATTGTGAGCTTCATTCATGTACTTTCTGATATATTAGAAATATGAAAAAATAAATAAATAGACTACTTACAAAATGATGGGCATTAAACTATGCACCGTTTCTGTTTCGAGATAATGAACAATTTCATTTGTTTGGGACGCCACTTGCAAAAAGTACAACTGAGGTTGAGCTTTCGTTTCCGGTATCGGCACAGCTTGCAATCCCAATTCCAGTGCATAATCAACGTACTCAGCCAACAACTGATTTAGGAGTACATCAAAAATAAGCTGAGCATGACCTGCTTGGTCAGCCTGTTTTGAAAGCTAAAATAAAAATAGGAGGGAATGATCAAATACCGCCTTCAACAGATCCCACATGGCAAGAGAAAAAGGAGAGAAAAATGGTCTTACAACTGTGCATCGCTTGAATGCCTGTTTTCCTGTATGAAGCAGAGATTTCACCACTTCCATAGACAGAAATGTCTCTCCTCCATAATCATCAATCTGAGCAATATTTATGTTAGCACGAGTTCCAATAACTGCTTGTAAATCTCGACGCAAGTCTTGAAATCTGAAAGCAGTTCAGACATCAAATTTGAAAATTGGAATTTTTTACTAACACTATAATTTTAAATTCAAAAATTATTTTTTATTCATAGAACACTTGGAAGAGAACAGTTACCCTCCAGTTTGTATTTGACGTTTATGATGGCTCTTGCTGTCATAAAACTTTTGAATAGCAGTGACGCTACATTCTTTAAGGTTCCGAAGTTCCATTCTAGAGTGCATAGTAAGAAAAAAAATTTAAACAAATATTACAATCAAGTCAGGGGTGCACAGATTTATGTTAAATTAATAAAACAAGAACATACCCTATGTAGTTTTCCAAATACTTCTGAAAGATATTTTGAGTCAGCTTAGTGAGAAACATTTCATCATTACCCATGTCAAACACCGTTAGATCATTTGAAAGCTGAACTGTTCTGAAACAATAAAATACAACATGATATAAGACTTTTTCTTATCAGCCAGCTATGAAAAAATCCAGGTGCAAGTCATCACGCCTAACAGGTGTGACATGAGCACTTACTTCGAGTACAGTTCATGTAGGTTTTCAAGATATATGTTTGTGTCCTTTTTGTCAGCCAGCTTGCTAACAATATGATCCTACAAACAAAAATCACATGTATAGAACAAGAGCTTTTGGCATTACTTCAGAAAAACAAAAAGGTTCTCAACAAAATATATAAACCTGAAGTTTCCCATGGTAAATATTTAAGATAAACTTTGCCATAACTTGATCAGGGTTCAAAAACACATCCTTCATGATATCATAGTTCTTTCGGCACAAAGGTATGACATCGCGAAAAACATTCTTTCCAACGAGAGCAGCCTGGGCATAAAAAGTGTAGAAAGTGTGACACACATCAATACACAAAAAAATAATATCAAACAGAACTGAGTAAGGAGTGCATTACACAAACTTCAATGTAGTGATTTGAATGTAGTGATTTGTCATCTTTTAAAACTCACCATTTGACTTTGTTCAATGAATGCATCAATGCATTGAGTGTAACCCTTAAAATGTGAAAGAATGGAGGCGATCTCTTTCATACGGGCAGTGTCTTCCTGTTCTTGGGCCACAACAAACTCCTCAATCAGAGCTTTTTCTATTTCATCATACTTAGCAGAGATTTTCCTCTTTGCACTTTCAAACCTGCAATGGTATTAATGGTTTGAACCAGTTCAAAAAAAGAGTTTAATAATGCTTATTAAAATACATACTTATCAGATGGAAGCTCTTGTGCAATGAGGTGAAGTTTCTGAATGATATCTGCTGCTTCGTCTATCTGTACAGGGAGACAAAGAAGATAAAGAAAAATCACATAGTTAATTTAAGAAAATGAAAAAGCAGCTCTCATAAAAAGTGTTTTGACATACCTGAGACTTATCAGCAAATACATCCAATGTGATGGGTCCAGGTGACAGGAATTCAGCAAAGTGCGACATCAATCTTTGTGCTTCCACAGCCCTAGACCTTGGTGTGTTAACACTTTCCAGTTGATCCCCAAGATGAATTACTTTGGTAGCAACATAATTTATCCTTTCATCAAGCTCTTGAAACATGCCCACAGCAGCCTTATTTTTATCTTGTAGCTGAGCAATCTCTTGCCAATGACCGAGCTCCTCTTCTTGACATTGTTGTTCTAATCGTGCGCATTTACGAAACTGCCTCTCTTGGAGCATCTGTAAATCCCTGCACATGGAAAAAAAATTAAGACTTTAAAACAAATGGTGAGACCAAACAAACAATGAGACCAAAAGCAGCAATAACTGTACTGGAGACTAAAAAATCCTGATTCAAAACACTTACTTAATGGCCTGTAAAAATGTTTCTTGCAATGCTATTGGATCCAGCTGATCTTTGTCACTGTCCCGAAAGGAAACTTGCATGGTTCTCTTGGCTAATCTTTCAACAAAAGACTCTGGGTCGAATGGTTCCTGAAGGGACATCATTAAATAGATCACAGTTAGGTGTAATGTAAATACTGAGACGTCACTAGGGTTATGACACAAAGATTCATCGAAGATTATTTTTGATTATTCATCAAATCCACCAAGGAAAAATTATCAATTGAAACAAACCCACCTGCTCTAACTCTTTCATATAAATCATTATGACGAGTTGCTATAGACAGTTTGACAGAACTAACGAAACTTCTATCGGACACTCCCCCTCTTCTTTCTGCTTGCGCTTCCCTCCCCCTTCCCCTGCCATCGTTGGTCAACACACCTTAAAAAAATAACTTTCGACGGCGTAATATTCAGGCACACAATACAATTATTTCTACAAAAATTTTACATCTAAAGGCGAAAAAGGAACAGTACTTCTGTTCACCCTGCATTTTGAGTACAGAGGTGACAAATCTGTACTTGTAGGTGCATGGTGTTGGTGTTGGCACACCTGCGGTGGCGCCCTCTGGTGGCGGCCACCTGTAACTGAGTTGTACCACTGGCCGCCACCAGAGGGCGCCACCGTGCAAATGTCAGCCCACTTTTCGCGCGGCGCGTTTCTGTTGGCCTTACACGACTACCTCGACACCAAACCTCTTGGTTAGTGCGACCCGGCGCCGCGAGATGGCGCTACCGTGCAACTGCTGCGCGCTTTGCGCGCTGCTGATCTCGTCTGACCGGACCATGATATGTCTGGGCGGTTTCGTGTCCCAATGTCGGGACGGGAGGGGTTGTGCCAGGTAATCAAAGCACCCTGACCCCTCCAGCGGCCTGGTGGTTCCACTCCCATGACGTTGCCGGGGGCTATGTCCGAGTGTGAAGGGCCGACCAGCTTGTACTGGTTGACCTGAGCGCGGACAGATCCGAGCGGTACTTAGCGAGGGGCGTAATTGTCTCTGGATAACTAACTAATCCGGGGAAAAAATCCTAATCAGACGGGGGAGATTTCTGAAGTCCTGTACTAGCATCCTGGCATTTTTGACGTTTGATATTTTTTAAAAAAAAATGCCTGCTAATTTGGCTTCATCTTAGTTGCCGATGCATGCGCGCACGCACGCGCACGACTTAACTGCACAGACTCCTAGTGCAACCGTAGTATCAGTTTTTACCCCCTTTGGAGGGAAGGAAGATTTTTATTCACATGCACTTGAGTGACGGTTCTTTGCGTCTGCCTGACCTAACCCAAATGTGTGGCGGCGTCACCGAAACACGGCGCGGCGGCGGCGCGGCGGCGGCGCGGCGGCGTGGCGGGCCGAAACAATCCAGTCAGTTCATTCACTCTGTCTCGCTTCGCGCGCGCGTGTTCGTGGGTTTGCACACAAACACTGCGGCCAGAGGGTGCACGACTCAATGCATTCCTCGCCCGGAAGAGCCGGGCACGCGTGATGGTTAACTGGGTGGCGGGAGGGAATTCCCTCGTGGGAAAGCGGCGGCGATATACCGACGACGATATGCCGCCAGCCAGAAATGGATTGCCGAAATAGATTTCGATAACGAAATTTGGTACCGAAACGATATTGAATATTATATAAGATGTTATTTCGATATCGATCATCGAATCGACGTCATTTCGAGGTCGATTTTACGGACAGATATCCGTTGTTTCGATGACCCGTCGCCGGGGGCTGGGATGCGATGGGAGGCCCCAGAGACGCACCCACGCACGTGGCGTGAGACCATGAGATCTTATCAAGAGAGAGAGGGGGGGGGGACACGCCTGTACCGGTCACACTGACCAAACTGTTACCAAAAGGTGTCTCGCAGACCCGCAGCAGCGCAGTCACGACCTCCGAACCTCTGAACCTGAACCTGTGGGAAGGTGATAGCAGTAGAGGCGAGTTACCCGGAGTTACGCAACGCGCACGTCCGTCCGTCCGACCGGACCGCCGCCGCCGCGGTGCACGCGGTGTGCGGCGTGCGATGCGAGTGTCGCGCCGGGGGCCGCGGCCGCGGCACGGAGACGGAACTAGCCGCGTCAGGACGGCCGGCCGCGGCCGCGCTCCCCGACGTCCACGCCGCGACAAGATCGCTCGTGTAAATCTTGCCGCGTCGATAGCACGCTACACCCGCAGCCTTGTACAGCGGCGTCGACGGCGCTACCCCACGGCGCGCCACGTCGCGCCATCGCTGAGCTGACCCTGGAGGGGGTGTTGGTGCGGGGTAGGCGGCGGCCGCCGGGGGCGATAGTAAGCGAACACTGATATCAGGCCAGGAGGCGCGTGACGGCGGCGCGGCGTCGCCGAGAGGAACCGGAACCGGCCGGTTCTCTGCTCCAGCTTATTGGCCCCAGAGCGGTGGCGGCGGCCGCGGCGGCGGTGGTGGCTGCTTCCTGACCTTCGACGCCCCCGCCGCCCCCGCCGCTTGGCGCCCAGTTCGAAGACCTTCGCCGGCCGCGCGCCGGGCGGCACAGCGAACGCACGCCTTTTTCGACACCTGCAGATCACGGCGGCGGCCGTGGCGGCGGCGATACACGCAGTCCAGTCTGTGCGCAACGCAACGCCCCGAAAACCAGTGCGAACCAGTAGAGATTCTCTCTGCCCTGCGGCCTGCGGGCCCGCCACCCGTCACCGCTCCGGGGCTGGGCTGGGCGGGGACCGCGGGCACGTTGCCGCCGCCGCCGCCAGCCCTCCCCCACCCCCACGCTATAACGTGCACACTCATCCTGGCGCCTGCTGGGTAGGCAACCCTGCCTGTGCCGCGGGCTGGGCGGCTGGGCTACCCCGGCACTCGCGGGCGTCGACGCCTTCGTCAACCTCACCGCGTGACCACATCGCTCGCGCACGCGCTTGCCGGTCCCGTGCGGGCGGACACAAGGGCGTTCTCGTGTGTGTGACGTACATTTACCTGGCGACTCGCTCGAATCGATTCGCTTCCACTAAGACCGTCTGCCAGATCGGAGAGAGAGAGAGAGAGAGAGAGAGAGAGAGAGAGAGAGAGAGAGAGAAGAAAAAATGTCGAGCGCGATGACATCGTCAGGAATTCCGAGAATCTGAGCTCGAATCTAAGGATGTATGTAACAGGATGCTCCGTGCCGTCACAGGCCTGCCGCCTGCTTATGCCTTGCTCTGCGACGACTTATTCAGAAAGAAAGGACCGCTGTCTGTAATTCGGCTGACGTCAAAATTCGCCTCCGAACTTGTGCTGGCAGTCTCTGGACAGTCGCTGGGTGTACACTGCCGCCTGCGGGACGGGGCATTCGCAGTGTCAGATGCGCGTTGTTTAAGAGGAGGGGAAACACTTCACACTCACCTCCTCATGAGGGTCAGGAGGCTGGAAAATGGGTTTGCCGTCGGGGTCCACGAAGTCGCAGTATCGCATAGAAAACGCCTTCCGCATCCCCAGTTTCTCCGCAATTCTCGCGCTGCCGGGGCAGGGAGGTGAGCGTCAGTGTGTAGTACACCTGGCTTATGGTGCACGGCGTAACCACCGCGGGGAAATTAAATTTCGGAAGTAAAGAGTCGTCGTGTCGATTGGCTGACGCGGCTGGAGTCACCTCTACCCGCACCCGCGAAGGTGTCGGCCACGCCCGTGCCTCTAGTCAATGGCGAGCGCGGTGCCGCGTCAGGTGCTCGGGTAACTGCTCGGGCCACGCTCAAGCCGCGCAGCCCGCGGCTCCGGGGCCGGGGGCTGCGGGGGCTCCGGGCGCGGCCAACTGGCGCCGGAGTTATGGGAGCGACATTTACTGCGCGGCGTTTCAAATCATAACGCGGCACCGTGATACGAGCAGTCGCCACGCACGGATGCAGCGGCGGTGGCGGCGGCGGCAGGGTGGCTCTGTCCAGGCTATGCCGGCCCGCGTACCTGTACCGGCTCGTGCAGTCTATCTTGAAGGCCGGCGCCCCCGCGTTGGCGGCCAGCTCCCGGGCCGCGAGCGCCAGCTGCAGCCCCACGCCGCGGCAGCGCGCCGCCCGCTCCGTGGCCAGCTCGCGCAGCTCCAGCATGCAGCCCAGGTCCGCGGCCTGGCCCTGGCCGCCCTGCTGGCCGGTCTCGCACCACACCTCGGGCCGCTCCAGCATGAGTGCCCACAGCTGCAGCACCCGTCGCGTCGGGCAGCAGCTCAACATCGCTGGCCGCGGCGGAAAGCCCCCGCCTCGTTATCTCCACCACCCTGACGACGCACTGCTGCGAGGCGGCCGCGGCGTAGAGCTCTCGATCGGGCGGGCTAGCCGGGTCTAGAGAGGCTCTGAGTCTCTCTAGCCGGGTCACGCTCGCCTTTAGGCTGGTGCGTTAAGATAGGCAGCCCGCCCGCCCGAGAACTCTACCAGGGTGTACCAGCCTGCTGCCGCAGCCTGCAGCCGTCACTCGGCGCCACGATGCTGTTGACGGCCACCCCGCAGATCCGGTCGTGCTCGTCGGGCAGCACGGCCATGAGGGTCAGGCCTTCCTGGAAGGAGGCGCGCGTGTGGTCCAACAGCACCTGCAGCAGCACCGGCGCGGGCCGCGCCGCGCGTGAGAGGCCTCTGTGACGGCTGCCGACGGGGGTCCTGGCGTCGCGGGCGGCACCTGCGGCGGACACTGGCTCAGCCCCGCGGCCACCAGGAGGGGCTCCTCGCGGTAGAAGGTGCGCGTCATGAACTCCATGACGCGGTCCTCGTCGCAGCACGAGCTCGCCACCACGGTGAACTTCGGCGGCTCCTGGCGCACGGGATGAGAAATTGCACGCGTCGCGCTGGGCTGCGGCCGTATGTTCCTGATGACGGCGAGGGCATGGCGTCGTGCTTACGGTGCAGGTGCCGGCCGTCTGCTTGGTGGCGTAGCCGACGAGGCCGAGCCGAGGGGCGGGCGCGGCCCGGCCCCACCGCCCCCACCCCCCGCCCCGGAGGAGTGCACGGAGCAGCGCGGAGCCCAGCGGCGTCCTCATGGGCCCATGGTCACCGCCTCAAGCCCCCCATCCAGCCCCTCCCCCGCCGCCCGGTCGCGCTGCAACCGCTTCAACAATCGTCCGCGAATACCGTACACGTTCAGGGCGGAGCCCCGGTCGGTTAGGCAAGCCCGCCGAGCACCAGTGCACCGCGCGCCCCGGGCTGGCCTACCTCCCAGGGGCCCCGCGCGCGCACCCCGCCACCGCCTTGGCAACATGACATGCGGCGCAGTGCACGGGCCACGCCCACCCACAGACCGACAAACCGAACAGGCGCATGGAGATGCGAGCACAAGCCGCGCCGCGCCGCGTCATCCCGGCGTTAGGAATAAAAACGGGCGCCGGCCTCAAAATAATTGCACGGTTTTATCGCCTCGGCGTGCTCGGCTCCGAGTCATTACTTTTCGAGTCCGGAGAGTCGGATCGGAGTGTACCTGGAGAGACTGAGAGAGAGAGAGAGAGAGACAGAGAGAGACAGAGAGAGACCGAGAGAGGAGTGTTTGGCGGCTGTCGCCGCCGGCCGCTCCCCCACGGCCCCACGGCCCGAGGACTCTCTTCGGGGAGGTCGGCGGGGCCGCGGGGAGCAGCCAAGGCCCCCGGGAGGTCGCCAGAGAATTCACAAAACTACTAGAAATACGTTTACATGTTTTAAAAAGAGAGTGATGAATGATATATTTTTTTTTAGTGCCACCGAGTCGATTTTATTTTATTTCCTCCGAGGGCGCCGCAGTTACGTGGGTGAGCGCGGCTCGCCGCAAGTGGCTCGGCTCCGCGGTCTGCTGTTCTGCTGCGGGCTCCGCGGCTCCGCGGCTCCCCGCTGCCCTTCATCCGCCGTATTGACTCGGCCGCCGCGCCGCACCGCGCCGCGGGGACGGACGGAGCGGACTCGGCTAAGTGGAGGCGCTCGCTCGCGACCTGCCTCATTGTGCCGCTCGCGTATCCGGGCACGACCGTCCCGTCCTGACCGCCCCAGCTGCTTCTGCTGCCTCGTAACGCCTCAAATAGTGAGCACACCGCGACGCGCACGTTAAACAATCGATTTTCATTAAATATCCTTTATAAAAAAAAACGGCATATTTGGACGGCAAAAAAAAATCGGTTCAATTTTTGAAATTCTTGTGCGCGCACGAATACAGTGGTTTACATTCGTATCCGCGAAGCAAGATCAAACGAAAGTCAGCAGCACGAGCCGGGCAGGTGGTGCTGGCCGGGACTCGTCTCGGTCCCTCCCGAATCTGCACCGTGACATAGCCCCCCCCCCCCCCTACTCCCCCCCAAAGTCTAGCGCCACTCGAGCGGAAAGGAGCCGGGATGAAAGTGAGCGGGTTGCCGCACACGCCGCGCAATGACTCGATGCCGCACTCTGCCGAAATTATTGCTCTCCCCATTCTCTGACGAGAGTGTTCTGTTTCGGGGCGACGAGGACGAGTCCGAGCACCACTCGCGAGGAGAGCCGCACGCCTGCAAGACAAGGATGTCCGACCGGACCGGGCCGGGCAGGGGCGGGGCCGGGGAAGCCCGTGAAGGTTTCTGGCCAAGCGGCAGAAGTATGCAAAGCAGGGGAGAAGGGAGGGCAGGGACGGCCGGGTGCTCTCGGGTGGCCCTCTGGGACATCCCCGTGCCGGCTGGAGTGGACCGGGTCTGGGCTGGCCGGGTGCGCCGGGCGGGGCGGGCCGTGGGGGCCGTGGGGGACGCTGGGCCGCGATATCGGCGCCGTGGCACGGAGCCGCCCGCCGCCGCCGCCGCCGCCGCCGCCGCCGCCGCCACCGCACCCGTCGCCACCACTCTTATAAAAGAACATGCCGCCGTTTCCTACGCTTCACTCTCTCACATGCGCGGGTAAGGGACGGCACGGAGACAACGGCTCTGTGCGGTGCGCGCTTATTTGCCTGTGTGCGACAGAGAGGGTCGGAGGGAGAGAGAGAGAGAGAGATAGGTAGAGAGAGAGAGTGAGTGAGAGAGAGATAGAGAGCGAAGGATAAGTAGGCAGATAACGTGGGCCAAGTGTACGAGTTTGCAAACGAAGCAGTGAGTGAGTGCGTCCCGAGAGGGCCGTCGGTATCTGAACCTCCCCGATACACGAGGTTCTCTGCCTGGCGCGTCGTCTGCTCCGCGTCGTCTGCTCTTGGATTACTCTCCGTCTGAGGTAGGTGGTGATCTCTGCCCTGTGGGAGCCGGCCGGCCTCCGCACTTCCGGCGGATGTGCGGCTGCGGCTTGCCGTCCGGGCGGGCGCTGCGGTGTTTGGACAGCAGCGCGTGCCTCGCCGGAGGTGCTGCTGCAGTGCCAGAGGCCGCCGCCGGTGTCCACAACGTCCACCCTGCTCACGTAGATGCCCTGCCATTCCCTCTTCGCAGCCATGGACGTAGCCGCGGCGACACGCTTCTTCGGCGTGGCCGACTACCTCGTGTTCGGGGGCATGCTGGTCGTCTCCACGCTCATCGGGCTGTACCACGGCTTCAAGTAAGTGCGCGCCCGGGACGATCGCCGAGCACGGCGCCTGCGGCCGCTGGGGTAGGCCGACCCGCGCGACGCGCGTGCGCGCCGCCGCCGCCGCTTGCCTACCCGTCAGGCGCTCAACACACACACACTCTCTCTCTTCTCGGCAGGTTCCGGTTGCCGTGGAGCCGCAGGGACTCGGACGCCTCCGACCTGGCGGTGGAGGAGGACCGCGGGCGGCAGGCCGACGCGTCCGCGGAGGAGTTCCTCATCGGGCGGGGTCAGATGGGCACCCTGCCCGTCGCCCTCTCCATGCTGGCCAGGTAAGGCGCGGCGCGGGAGTCCAAGTCCGTGGCCGACGGCGCGCGCCGCGGACCCCGGCCGTGAGACGCACGCCGTCGGCCCCCCGCGGCGCGGCCCGCCGACCGCAGCCCCGCGGTCAGCGGCCACGTCGGACGCGCGCGCACGCTTCTCCGCCTCGTCCGCCAAATCGCCCGCAAATCGTCCGCCTCGCTGCGTCCGCGGAAGTGGCCCTGTAGTGTAGTAGCGCCGCCCGCGGACATTGTCTCGGAGGCGCCGCCGCCGACACTCGGGGCCGCAGCGGCGCCGAATCTGCTCGCATACCCGCGCCCAATCACTGTACTCGGCGAGGCACACGAGCGGCGGAAATCGCTCCGGGGTCGGAAGTATGCGAGGTCGACTAGTGTCTCTGCTGACCCAGATATTTTTGAAAAAAATCCCCCCCCCCCCTCAAAAAAAATATTCCCATTTACATTTGGGGGAAGGGCTGCAAAGTATGAGAAGCTCGGTATTAGAAACTCAATAATTGCGAACGGAGCGCTCCGCTCTCAACGCAGCGCCTCCAGTTCGGCTGAGTCATATGTTTTTTCCTGCGTGGGGCAGCGGCCGCCGCCGCTGCCGCCGCCGCCGCAGTGGCTCGCTTTTCCCCAGAACTGCCCGGCGGCGGCGCCGGCCCCGCCGCGGTTTGTGTGTGTGTGCTCATGTCCCCCTGCCTTGCCCCGCCAGCTTCCTCTCCTCCATCACGCTCATGGGCCAGCCCGCCGAGGTGTACCTGTTCGGGCCCCAGCTCTGGCTGTTCGGCGTGGCCGCGTTCCTCGCCATCCCCGTCATCAACTACGTCATGATCCCCTTCTTCCACAAGATGCAGCTGACGTCGGCCTATGAGGTAAGCAGTGCGTTCATGATTGTCAAGTTCCTCCCGCCACCTCCCGCGAGCATGTTCAGTTTTAACCCGTTTTTTTTGTGCCCCCCTCCCCCCACTCGCAGTATTTCGGAACCCGGTTCGGCCGCAAGGTGCAGCTCCTGGCGTCGGTGCTCTTCACCGTACAGATGGTATGTCGCCCGATCGTTTAATCACGGTTCAATCAACCTCACGGCGCGCGCCTTTCTTTTTTCTTCTTTTTCCTCACGAGAAACGGCCGCGCCGGTTAATTGTCTATTCCTAGACTGTTTGCGTGACGCGGACGCTTTTGTTCTGCCCTGTCCCGTCCAGGTCCTGTACCTGGCCCTGGTGCTGTACGCGCCTGCGCTCGCGCTCAGCCAAGGTAAGCCTCACCTGCACACACACACACACACACACACACACACACACTACACGCGCTGTGTGCGCGCGCCGCCTAGGGAACGCAGAGCGTGACCAACCCGTACAAGCACCTCACTGTCCCCCTTGGTTTGCAGTGACCGGCCTCAACACCATGGTCGTCGTGACGGCCATGTACTTCGTCGTCATCTTCTACACCACCATCGTAAGTGGCGTCCCGACGCAAGGATAGGATGATGGTAGGCAGCGCCGCGCGGACGTTTCAAATGTACGCGGGCTTTTTGCAGGGCGGCATGAAGGCGGTCGTGTGGACGGACACCTTCCAGGTGGTGGTCCTGTACGTGGCCATGTTCGCCATCCTCATCAAGGGCACCATCCAGGTCGGCGGCATCGACGTCGTGTGGCAGCGGAACGCCGCCCACGGCCGAGGGGATTTCTTCAAGTAGGCGC